>PVJO010001725.1:0-162627 GCA_004026905.1 Hystrix cristata
GCTTGATTTTATGGAATGTCTTCAGAGGCATCATTTAAAAAAATATCTAACAGTTCATGTCTTCCCTTAGTCAAAGTTCGCTTGCCACAGTACATCTGAGACGTAAACCACAGTGCCCTCAGTGATCTCTACCTGTCTACCAACAATCCTCACCCTTTTGACCTCTGACAACCAAAGCTTCTGGGGGTGCGTGGGCGCTGACAGGCTTCTGCCACCCCAAGTACTTAACTAGCAGCAGACATGAGCTGAGAGGAAGGACCTGAGAGGCTCCTTCCCAAGAGAGAGTCACGACCTTTGAGCTGCTCCTGTGAGCAGCGTGAGGAACCAGGAGCAGACACACTGCACGCATCTCGGCCTGCACTGCAGACAGAGTCACACAGTGACACAGTCCTCTGACCTTCCTGTGATGCGGTCAAAATCTTCTCTCTGTGACCTGTAAGAAGGCATTTGTTTCAGGTGATCTATCTACAAGTTTATCATCAGCATCGTTATGGTTTGGGCCTAATATGTCTCCCCAAATTCCCATGTGTGTGGAAGAGAATTTCTCATGAGTGTGGGAGAGATCCAGTCTCGGGTGTGGCTGGATCACTGGGACACTGTTCATCAGTAGATTCACCCCACTGGCGAGTTCAGCAGCTGGACATGTGGCTGGGAGGTGGGGCCTGGCTAGGAGTGGATCCAGACACCTCTACTATCATCTAAATTCTACCTAATTTGTGACCTGGAAGGATCTGTCTCTCTCTCCGCTTCCTGGCTACCGTAGGTTAAGTATCCCTTCCTCCACCCTCCCCTCTGCTCTCCTGTTTCTGCCACGGAGCCAATAACTGTGAGCCCAAATGAACCTTTCCTCCTTCAATTTGTGGGTGTTGGGTATTGTGTCCCATGACAGGAAAGTGACTAAGACAAGTGTTAAGCAGATAGCTAATTTTATATGTCACTTTAACTAGACTGAGAAATGCCCAGATAGATTTAAAAAAACATTATTTCTGGGTGTGTCTGTGAGGATGTTTCTGGAAGAAATTAGTATTTGACTCTGTAGATTGAGTAAAAATCACTCTTACCAATGTGACTGGTTATTATCCTGCCCACTGGGGGTCTGGAGAGAAGAAACAGGCAAAGGAAAAGTGAATTTGCTCTCTCTCAGTAAGCTGGGATGTAGTCTTTTCCTGACAAGAAAAGACCTCAAAAGACACGATATGTCCTTGAAAGACATAATCAAAACATACACAAGAAGAAATGGAGAGAATTGACCTATATCTAAGGTAATTGAAAAAAAAAGTCTTCCAAAACAGAAAATACCAACCTCAGATGATCTTGCTTGTGAATTATTCCAGAAATGTAAGTTACACCAATTCTTTATAATCTCTTACAGAGGTAAAGCTTCCCAACTCATTGTATGGGATCAGTATTACTCTAGTACCAAAACCAGAAAAAGATATAACAAGGAACCTACAGACTAATATCTCTCAAAAATACAAATGCAAAAATGCTCAACCAAAATTAGTATACTGAATCCAAAAATGTGTAAAAAGAATTGTATAACATGACCAAGTGTGATCTATCCCATGCATGCAAGGCTGCCCCAACACTCAAAGATTAAGTCATGTCATCTTGGAATGTTTAGAAATATATTTGGTCTCTACTGCCATTCCTGGCAAAGACACCCTAAAAACCTTGGAAATTGCTGAGTGATAGGGGTGTCTTTTGCTGTTATTAAGGAGCCTCTTTTGAACACATTTGAGTTTACGTTGATGAAATCGCTTAGGGCAGGGTCTGCAAACAGACTCAGGAAGAGGTTAGTCACCATAGAAATCAGGCAACATGAGTTGGAATTCCTAGAAGATAAATAGTAGGAAAGCCATAAGACCTTGGGTTTGGGGATGACTTTTTAGATATGGCACGAAAAGCATGATCCCTGAAAGAAAAAACTGATAAGCAAGGCTTTATTAATATTTATAAATCTTGAACTGCAAGAGACTCAAAAGAATAAAAAGACAAATCATATATTGGAAGAAAATCTTTGGAGACTGGGAGAAAAGACAAAGCTGATAAGAACTGGTTTCCAAGATATACAAAGGCCCCTTAACTCAACAATAAGAAAACAATCTGATTTAAAAATGGGAGCTTAATGGTCCCCTCACCAAAGGAGATATCCAAATAGCAAATAAGCATGTGGAAAGATGGCTCATGTCATACAGTATCAGAGATATCCAAACAACATAAGATACCATTACACACATATCGGAATATTCAAAACTTAGGACACTGACAATACCGAAGCTAATAAGGATGTGGAGAGACTGGAAGTTTCATTCGTGGCTGATGGGAATGTAAAATGGTGCAGACACCAGAAGACAGTTGGGTAGCATTTTAAAAAACCAAACATATCCTATTCATATGATCCCGCGGTTGTGATTCTGGGTATTTACCCAAAGGAGATGAAAACCATTTCCACACAAAAACCTGCGTGTGGATATTAATAGCTGGTTTATTCAGAATTGCCAAGCCTGGGGGTGGGGATTTAGTTCAGTGGTTAGAGTACTTGTGGGCTTGTGGCCCTGAGTGCAAATCCCTGAGTTCAATCCCCTGCACACACACACACACACACAAAAAAAAAAAAAAAAAAAAAAAAAAAAAAAAAAAAACAAGTAGCTAAGATGTGCTTCATCAGTAAGTGGACAGTAGTAAGTGCACACGGGCAATGGAATATTATTTAATGCTGAAAAGAACTATCAAATCATGAAAAGACGTGAAGGAAACTTGAACGTATATTACCATGTGAAAGCAGGCAGCATGAAAAAAAATTAACAACACAGAATAGTCCCCACACGTATACAGTTTTACTGTCCTCAGTTTCAGCTACCCATGGTCTAAAATTACTAAATGGAAAATCCCAGAAATACATACTTTATAAATTTTAAATTATGTACCTTTCTGAGTCTGCAGATGATTTCTGAGTGAAATCTTCTGCAGTTCTGCTTGTCTTGCCTGACAAGCAGACATTCCTTTCCCTGAAAGAACCGCAACATGTACTACCCATCTGTTAGTCACTTCGTATCCATCTTGATTATGAACGCGTTGCGTCCTTTAAGGACAAGCCAGGTATGAGAGAGCATCTAGAGACACTCACGAAAGAGGACTTCAGAGCTGCTTCAGACAGTGGCAAGAACAACGGCGTAAGTGTCTTCCAAGAGAGGGGGAGGACTTTGAGGAGATTAATGGCAATGTCTTTCACTGTAATAATTTTTAAAAAGTAAACGCTCACCATAGTTTTCAATCACATCATGTGTGTGGGGTGTGGTATTATCCATGGTTCCAGGCATCCCCTGGGGTCCCGGAACATACTCCCCACAGATGAGGCAGGACTATTGTACATCAGACGTTGCATCAGTTTCGTCTCCGCAGAGCCTTCTGCCACGCCGCGGTAAGTGAGGGCGACCTCTCTGCTAGGATCTCAAGCTAGGAACTCCCAGGTGGCACCATGACCACGTCCTCCCCTCTTTTGGGCTGGATATGGTGCTGCTGGCTTCTCAGGTCTTCCTCTTTCTTGGTTTGTTCCCCTGTTTTTTGGCACAACTTGCTTCCAGGAGCTTCCTGAGAGATGAGAACAAGCAAAACATCTTTTTTAGGAATTACCTGCCTGAAAAGTATTTATTCTATTCTGAAACTTGATTGAAATTTGACTTGGTATAGAACGTTACCTTTAAAGTCATTTTTTTTTCAGAATTTTGTAGCTATGTCTCCAGTGACCTTGAACTTTCTCTAGTCCCAGTGAGAAGTACAATTCAATTTTTGTAACAGTTTCAATTTTTCATTCCTTTAACGTGATCTCTTTTTTCTCCCTAGAATACTGTCTCCACTGTGCCAAAATTATACATTGATATGTCCTGATATGAATCTATTCCATCTATTTTCTGGGATATTGTGTGGGATTTTTTTCCCTTACTTCTCCTGTGGATATTTAAAGTTCTATGTTACATTAAAAATTTGGGAAAGAAATTCAGGAACAAAATGCAATTAACAGGTAGCTGACTCCAATACACTGAATTTGAATACCATAACACATGTGGATCGTAGCTAACTCAGAAAGAGGAAGTGTTTCAAGCAGATGAATAGATTGTACATCTCAACATGTATTTGGCTCCAATCAGAGTGACTGAACAGGAAAATAGAGAAATTGGCAGTCAAGTTTTTGTGTGTAAGGTTGGTAATTCCGGGTCATTTTCTTCTTATCAAAATATAATTGACATTTTAGCCTTAACCAAATGTTCTAATGTAAGATACTCCTTCAGAACCAAAATGCCTTCATTTTTTAATGTCTAAATATTTCTGCCATTTCACTTTAAATATATTTTATGATGTATAAGTATTTGTTAAAATAGGGTTGAAATTAAATTTAAGAGAATTTGTTTCATTATCAAAATTCTAGTGTTCAACTTTTTTCTCTGAAGATGAAATCAAAGCATTCTTCCTGAGATATGTGCGAGGAGTGCTTAAATACGGTGATTTTTTGAACTTATATTATAAAAGCAAAAAGAATATTGTGGAGGATGAGAACAGGAGAGGCTTTACCAGAGACTGTGGCAAATATTTTGATCGTATATTATTTTATTTCCAGTATATTGTCTCTTATCCTACAACGCAAATACATATGTAGTCTGTAAAATATTTAATGTCATCTTTTGCAAAGTACACTTTTCTCTTCTTCCTATCTGGGGAGACTGACAAAGAGTATTTTATACTCTTTCTTACTTAATTCCTTCTTACTTAATTTTGGTTGGCGAGCCTTTTAGTCACACTAATATTTAACTATCCTACTCTCAAATTACTGTAAGTGTTAGAATAAAAGTTTTCATTCCTAGAGGCAGTAGTACTTCAACAGTTTATTGAACTTTACCAGAGGGGAAGCACTTCTAAGGATATGGTTCATTAGGTCTGTGTTCTCAACCGTTGAATTTATACATTTATCTAGAAACTAGATAAATATCACAAAGCAAAAAAAAAAGGTCCCTTACAAATGAAAATTTTGACACATCCATGATTAACTTTCATTATCCTGATGTTATTAGTAAAAGCAATGAGTCATAAATGCTGAATGAGACTTCTAAACTGAATTTTTAAAATTATACACTCTCTAAGTTTTGTTTGTATGATTTAAATTATCATATTTCTAAATTCTCCAAAGATATTCTTGACTTCTCTCTACTCAAGCATTTAAATACTATTAATTTTTAAACTGTATCATGAGATGATTTGGCTGAAACAGGAAGAAAAAGAAAATCAAGGTGAAAAAAGAAAATGAAGTGGTACCTGCCACACAAATTTGGGGAGAAGGAGGGAGAGACTGGCCAAAATAGGGGTACTGCATTGCATTACTAATCAACAAGCAAAGGAAAGGTAAGGGACCAGCATCCAGCTGTTAAATATTTCTCGACCTAAATCACTAGCATTAACACAATGCACATTTTGAATCAAAGGGGTACTTACCGCAACATTATCTACAACTTTACCACTTATTTCACAACTAAAAATTTTTTAGAAGTTGCCCTGATCTTTTGGATTTAGTATTTAAATCCCAAATTCCCACTAAAGTGTACATGTCCTTCTGAGCTGCATACTCCTAACTATGTAAGATTTTATTTCTGTCTAAAAGTAGAATGCTGACACTTTTCTTCCCACTTACCCCTGACAACAGTGTACAAACTGTAGATTGCAATAAGTGGCTGAGTGATGAATCAGACAGAACCTAAATTAACTTTGTGAGTCCTTTAATGTTGACTTCTGACTCAGAAAAGTACACGATCATATGAGAGGATTATACCACCAGGCTTCAAATAGCCACATGAGTAACCCTTATTATGGGGACTGGATTAAAGTGTGCGAGTGGTTTGAATGGCCACATGCTCTTTAAAGGACAGACTTTGTGAACATAAATTACTTAAAAATAAGTCTCCAAGGTGCTGCCAGGAGTGATGTCCCAAACTATGTCAGAGTACACAATTCTTCGGTTAATATTCACCATGGAGGTTTTTCTCACTGTGAGAAACGCGAGAGTCATCTGTGGAGCACCTTTCTTCACACGCGCAATCATACAGCATTCAAACCGACCAAGTTCTTGTGTTCTCACTCTCAAAACTTTTTATTATGAAAGTCTTCAAATGTACAAAAAACCCTTCAAAGAACAGCATACTTATATGTGCTTTTAAAATGTTTTATAAATGTATTTTTATACTTTTAATCCAATAATCATTTATACGAATTCATATATCCAAGTTTTAAGAGACTGTTTTTGTTTAATCTTGTTATTTTTATTCTTTTATAGTGAAAGAATGAGCTCTTTCTCTTTCTCTGTATACACCCACACCCCCACACACACATATATATGCATATGTATGTATATATCTTTTTACCTATCAATAGCTAGATAGATAAATAAGGATAGTTATAAAGATTTTTGTGGTGATGGGGATTGAAATCAAGTCCTTTGTACTAACCTATATCCTCAGCCCCATTTTTATTTCATTTTTTAGGATCTCTCCAATTCTTTGTGTTTGTGTGCATATATGTACACTTAAAAATTATATTCTTTGGACACAATTAAAGTTATTATTTAAAAAAAACTCAACATATTAAATGCTAATATTGAGTTGTCATTATGTATTACTTTCATAGTTTTATCTTTTATATTTTGATATATGCCATATGCACAGTCATTTATGTTTGTTACAGAGTTGTCCTTCGTAAAAACAAAATAATCCTCATTTTTGTTCTGTTTAATATTCCTTCCTTGTTTGAGTCCTACTCTAACTGGCATTAGTAATGTAACATCTACTTTTATTTCTCCTCCCATTAGTGTTTTTGAACTATTTTAATTATTTTACTTTAAAATAGTCTTATTTTGTTCGACAATAACTTTGTAATGAATATATAATTGACTGTATTTGGATTAACCTGAGAATATTTTTAAATGAAAAGTTTAACCCATTGCTAATTATCATAGCTGACATCTTTGTACATGTCGATGCATAATTTTGATTTTGTTCTTATGCTTCTTTGATATTTCTATTGATTTTCAGTTTTGCTTTATGAAAACTAAAATGTACACAGTTCTTATAATTTTGAGAGTATCTATCTTATTATTCTATTGAGGATTCCCATCACATTAAATAAGTGAATCCATGTTTCCTTAATGAGCATTGGATTGAATAAAATAAAATGTAATATGAAAAAACTATATTCTCATTCATCCAACATCCCGATTGTTGCTGAATGGCTTATACTCTGAAGTATATACCTTATAGTTTAATGAAGAGAAATTAATTAGTGGCATATGTTCTAAGGTCTTCTTTGACTAAGACTTATTTTGCTGCCTTCATAGTTAAATGATACATTTTTTTTCCTGTGTAGAATACTTTAGTCTCAATATTTTTCCCTCCAAACTAGAGTTTCTCTATTTTATTTTATTTTCTTATGAGACACTTGTTTCTTGTTATGAAAATCTTAAGCAACCTCAAAGCTTGTTCAAGAATAGGAAAGCTGTTTTTCTTCTTGACACATATAAGATCATTCTTTTTGACTGGAATTTTGTAAACCCATGAGAATATATTTAAATAATAGTCTTCATTTTTGACAATGATGATTTTTCATTGATTTTCTATCTATGAGATCAACTTATTTGATGTTCAGAGGTACTTCTGTTCAAGAACTTAATTTCTTCCAAGATTCTGGGGAAGATGGCTGCCATTGGTTATGTTTGCCGTCGGATGTGAGATCCCAAATGGAAACAAAATTTTGCCAACACTTCTGTTCACAACCTGAATTGTCCGAGAACAAAAACGTTTGTGAACCGAGGTATTACTATGTATCAATCTTTCAGATTTGAAATTTTCTTCTATTACATGTGAAGTTTAACTTCAGTTTTATTTGTTCTCTTCCATTTGTGGGGCCTCTGTACTCTGTCTTTTTTCTATGATTTTCTTTCACAATTTTATTTTCCTACTTACCCTAGTGAGTTTTCCTTCTTGCCAAAACATTTTTCTGTATCTGCAATTTACTACTTATGATCCTATTTTCAACCTTGCAGATGCATTTTTAAAAATGTCTTCTGCTCTTTCTTTATATAACTCAATTCAACTTATTCCTGGCCAGTTCTTTTTCACTGTAGTCTGTTGTGGCATAATTTATTTAATGGCTAATTCATAAAAATCTAATGTTTTCTACATATTTTGGTAATGAACATTAAAACCTTTAAAATTTCTTATAGTAAATGTTATTCAAAATTGTGCTGTTCATTTGTATCATAAATGTGATTTTGAATATTGCACTACAGAAGATTTTCATAGGTCTCTCTGATGGTTAATTTTATATGTCAACTTGTCTCAGCAATAAGTGCACTGAGAGCTGGTAAAGCATTTTTCTAGATGTGCCTGTGAAGATTTTTATATCAGTACTTGAATCAGGAGCATTGAGTAGAGAAGATTCATAGTCACCAGTGTGGGCAGGCATCACCCAATTCCTTGAGGGCCAGAATGGGACAAAAAGGCACAGGGAGGGTGAATTTCTCCCTCCCTCCCTCTTCTCTCTCTCTCTCTCTCTCTCTCTCTCTCTCTCTCTCTCTCTCTCTCTCATCTTACATGACTCTGTTTTTCAAAATCCTAGTGACTGTTTCTCTGGAGAACTCTAATACAGTTTCATATTAGTTTTATTTCTAGATAGTCATAAGGGAGAAAAAATCTATCTAATTTAGCCTTCTTCACATTTTCTACTGAGTTACTCTTGGATATGTTGCATATCTGAGATATGTTCATCTTCCATATCTGCTATTTTGCACCCTTGGATCTATATCTCCCCATCTCCAGCCATTCTTGATTACCATTGTTTTGTTTTCTCTGTATAATTTAAATCTGTGTATTCCACATACCAGATATATCATTCAATAGTTTTCTTTCTGTTTTTGGATTATTTTATTTAGCGTAATGTCCTCCAGGCTAACCTATCTTGTGGGGAATGACCAGATTTCATTCCTTTTAAGGAATAATATTCCATTGTATGTATGTACCACAGTTTCCTGACCCATTCCTCTACTGACGGACACTTCAGGCATTTCTGTATCTGGGCTGTTGTTAAGTAATGTCACAATGAACATGAGAATGCAGATATCTTTATTCGGTGGTTGATACAACTTGTGTTACTATTATCTGAGAAAAGATCACAAAGAACGTCTCAAGTTGATTTAGTAAGAACTTTGCTTTCAATTTTCCCATTGAAACTTTGGCCTAATAGAACACTCATTTCTAAACTGGAACAAACTCATGCAGCTTTAGCAAAGTGTGAAAATGAGAAAACCACAACACTGTTATGCAAAAATGACTATAAAGTGTCTTGTGAAAAAACAAGTGTAAGATTTCTGCTTCTGAAAAAAACGGAATAGATGTGCTTGTCCCTATTTCTCCCAAGACATGCCAACAACATTCCTGGATATTATCGTAAAACCAAAAGAAGAAGACTGGAGAGAGAGCTGGAGAAAAGGACAGACTGACTAGGAGTTGCAGGAGGTGAGACATTACACAGTGATAAGTTCGCTGGTTCTCTTGTTCCTGTATGTATCCCGGACTTGGAAAAGTTGCAAACTTGGAAATGCTAATGTCCAACGATGTATAAAGACCTGCTATTTCTAAACAAGGGACGAAAAAAGAACTAGCTTAGCAAAACTGAAAATTTTCATAAGCAACGATCATTCTACTGCAACTGAGCACCACAAAACATTGTGGCCCTGCCCCCATCTCCGCCAGCCTAGAGTGGAGCCTGCATTTCCTCTACTGATGTCGTAACAAGGGCTCCCGTCACCCCTGGTGGGCGGGACTAGAAAAGGCAAAGTAAGGAGTCAGCGTTCATCTCACCAGCTGGTAATGAGCACCCTGCCATGGTGTCAGCGGACTCCCACCCCTACCGGCCAGTAATCAGGTGTCATCACCATCTCCCTGCAGGCATCTCAGCAGAGGAAGCCTGCTGGAGGCCGGAATGGCACCAGCGTCAGTGGTAAGGACTATTGTCAATAAGTGTCAGTGAAGGACATGGAGGGAGCTGGAACTCCCACCTCTGCCCAGCAGTGCAAAGGAGTCTCCCCATCTCCCGTGTCAGTGGAGGCCAAGTAGAGACTGGCTTTCTACCTCCACCTGACAGTAATGAGGAAGATGCCTTCACTCCCTGTCAGAGCACTGCCAAGGAGAAGGCTGACAAAATTTGGTATTCTAAAGCTTATATAAAAAAATGGCCCAGGTTTTAATTAAAAGAATGAGTCATACCAAGAATAGAAGATCCTAAACTGAATGAAAAAAAAAAATCAATCAGTAGATGCCAACACCAAGTGACAGAAATGTTAGAATTTTCTGACAAAAGTTAAAAAAAAAAAACTACATTGAATGAAAATGTAACACATTTGCTGGGTGTGGTGGCACACACCTGTAATCCCAGTACTCAGGAGGCTGAGGCAGGAGGATCACCATGAGTTCAAGGCCACCTCGGTTACCCAGAGAGTTCGAGCCCAGCCTGAACCACATAGTGAGACCCTGTCTCAAAAGAAAAGAAATATAACACATATGATATGTGGGACACAGAGAAAGCAGTGCTGAGAGGGAAGTTTAGAGCAATAAATGTGTAATTTAGAAAAGAGAAAAAGTATCGAATCAATAATATATGCTCCTACCACCAGAACCTAAAAAACAAGAGCAAAATAATTTCAAAGCAACTACGAAGGAGGATAGAATAAAAATAAAAGCAGAAAGCAATAAAACTGAAAACATTAAAACAATAGAGAAAAATCAATGTGACAAATTGCAAGTTCTTTGAAAAGATCACTACACTTTACAAACCTTTAGCATGTGACAAAGGAAAAAGAAAGGCACATATTACCAATATCTGAAAAGAAATAGGAGATATTATCACAGACTCTGTAGACATAACAAAGATGATACTGAAATGAAATGAATACCTCCATACACATGTTTGATACTTTCTCAAAAAAATACGAACTATCATAACTCATGTAGTATTAAATAGATAACATGAAAAGATCTGTAACTATTAGCAAAATCGAATTTGTAACTTAAAATTCCTAAAAATAAAAGCTCCAGGTCCAGATGGTTTAGAGTTCTACCAAATATTTAGAGAATAAATAACACCAATTCTGTACAGTTTCTTCCAGAAAATAGAACAAAATACTCCTCAACTCATTTTATGAAGTTAGTATTATTATCATGCTCAAACCAGATTTCAGTACCAAAATTGTCACCACCAATAATAATCTTATAGCATAAAATCCCTGATTATTGATTTTTTAAAGCCTTATCAAATTATTAGAAAATAGAATTCAGAAATAGATAAAAATTATCCACCATGACCTTGCAGTTTATTTATGGATGTAATGAGGGTTAATTTTTGTTTAAAAAGATCAGTCAAAACAACCCATCATATTAACGGAGCTAAAGAAGAAAATGACATAATTCCATTGATCGGTGAAATAATTGCATCTGGCGAAATTTAACATGCATTAATGATAAAACTATCATAAAAGTAGGAACAGGAGGAAACTTTCTCAGTTTAATAAAGAACATCTTCAAAAAACTCTTACTGCTAATATAATAAATGGTGAAAAAAATGATTATTTCCCTCCAAGATCAGACACAACGCAGGGATGTGTCCTTTCATTACTCCTAGTCAAAACAGTGCTTAAAGTTCTAGCCAGCGCAATAACAACAGCAAAAAGGAAATAAGAGGAAGAAATAAACAGTCCCTATTTGCTGTTGTTAGGATGATCTACACAGGAAACACCAAAGAATATATACGAAACTCGTGAAGCTATCTGTGGGTTCAGCAATGTTTCAGGACACATAGTAAACATAACATCAATTATATTTCTGTGTATTAACAATGAACAAATGGTTAAAAAATTAAAAACTCAGTGTCGCAATTGCTCAGAAATGAGATAATGAGTTGAAAAAAATCTAAGAAGAAATACGTAGGACACACTTGTAGGTAGAAAACAACAAAATTTTGGTGAAAGATATAAAATGTTACCCGACAAATGGAGATGTATACTGTATTTTAATGCAATATCTATCAAACTGCTAACCAGATTTTTTGTGGCTGCAAACAAGATTATTGCGAGATGTTGTCTTGGTCTGTTTTCTGCTAAGAATGCCAAAGGCTGCATATCTATGAACCATTTTGTCTGGCTTGTGGTTCTGGAGGCCGGATAGTCCGTGGCCATGATGCCAGCGTTTGGCCCGGACGTTTGTGCTCTCACAATGCAGTGTGAGGGCGAGTCAGCACAGAGCGGAGACGGGAAGGGAGCCGGCATGTGTCCCTATCGGCCGCCACCTGAGATAACTAACTCCCGTATTACCGACATTAATACATTCACGCTGGCAGAGGCTTCCTGCGCGCATCACCCTCAAATGTTTCAGCGGCAACTGAATTTCCACACGAGTCTTATAGGTACACTAGAATGATAGCAAGTGTGTACGGAATGTCAAAAAGGTCAAATGGCTAAAATAATTTTAAAAAACTAAGTGGGAAGAATCAGCCTGCTTGGTTTTCAGCCTGCTTGGTTTATTATATAGCAATGGCAATCAACAGCAAGTGGTAGAACCCAGAAATGGAACTGCAATAGTATGTCCAACTAATGTTTGTCACAGGCGCAAAGGAAGTTCAGTAAAGAAAAGATAACTTTTTAAATGAATGGTGCCAAAACAATTGGAAAACCACAGGCAAAGAAGAAAAAAGGGGACGAGGGAGGGAGGGAAGGAGGGAGGAGAGAGGGAAGGCGTTTCAGCTTATATCTCATATCTTGTACAAAACCTAATTCAAAATAGATCACAAAACTAGATGGAAAACACAAATTATAGAGATTTAAGAAAACCTCCTCCCCCCACACACGGGATAAAGTCTCTGGGATCCAAGGAGTAGGCAAAGAATTCTTAGACTTGACGTCAAAGGCATGATCCACAAAAGGAAAAAAAAAATATCATTTACATCAAAATTTTAAAAGTTTTGGTTAGCAAAAGACCTCATTCAGAGGATGAGAAGAGAAGCTGCAGAATGGGAGAAAATATTTTAAACCATGTGTCTAAAAAAACACTTGTATTCAGGGTATATGAAGAGTTCTTAAAGCCCAACAGGAAAGAGCAAAGAATATAATTGGAATATGGAATGGCCAAAAAACATGAAGAGACTTTTCACTGAAGAATATATACAGGTGGCAGATAAAAACATGAAAAGATGTTCAGTACCACTAGATATTTGGGAAAAGCAAGAAACCACAGTGTGATAGCAACGAACACTAGAATGACTAAAAGAAAATAGTGGGGCTGGGGATCTAGCTCAGTGGTAGAGTGCTTTCCTAGCAGATACAAGGTCCTGGGTTTGGTCCCCAGCACCAAAAAATATTAATATTTTAAAAGAAAAGGAAGGAAAGCACATCAAATAATGGCAGCAAGAACGAAGAGAACTGGATTCCTCACACACTGATTGGTTAAAATGTCCACTCCAGACATTTTCTTCACAAAATAACAGAAACATATTTTGCAGCTCAACAATCACACACATAAGCATTTATTCCACAGAAACAAAGGTGTAAGTACAAATAAAAACATGCTCATGGATATTCATGGTGGCCTTATTTTTAATAGCTGAAAACTAGAAACAACCCAAATGTCTTTCACCAAATGTCTCAACCCAAATATCTCTGATAAAACAAATTGGTACATCTATACCATGGAATGAAAAAAGCTAACACCAAAATGTTATATACTGTATGGCTTTGTTTATATAACATTTTCAAAATGTCAAAATTATAAAAATAAGGAGCAGATTAGTAGGTGCCAGGATTTGAAGGGGCAGGAGAAGAATTTGAGAGTGGTTGTAAAGAGAGCAACCTAAAAAATCCTTGTGGTTATGGAACTGTTCTGTATCTTAACTGTATCAAAGTCTATGTTCTGGTTTTGATATTATACCATATACTAGGCTACATTGTACTGGTAAGATGTTCTCATTGGGGAAACTCAGTAGGTAAAATGTATACTGGGTCTCTGTACTATTTCTGGTACTTGTGAACCTGTAGTTATAGTAGCATAAAAGGTTTGATTTTAAAATAGGTTTTATAAACCAGGCAGGATATTTTGCCATTTGTCAAAAAAAAAAAAAAACCCACAGAAATAACAAAATGGAAATATTATTTGGCAGAGGTAAGTAGTGAGCAAACAGAAGATGGGGAAGAAAGCAAACCTTCCAAATAGTCGCGTTAGCATGCACACACACACACACACACACACACACACACACACACACACACACAAAATACAGTCAGGTCCTAGCACAAGTGAAATGAACTGACTCAGATCCTTCAGGTGTGACCTACTAAAAATTTTGTCCTGAGAGAAGATGGGAATCTTAAACTGATAAAACTCTTTCTCTGAGGCATGGTTTGCTTCCTGCAGTATGAGACATGTATAGTAAGACCCCATCTAAACCTTCTAGGATTTAATTTAACTGTAATGTCACCTGATTTTTTAAGAGGTCATTTATTTTGCAATTCTAAGCATATAAACTTCAAATTAGTATTCATTGGGAATTCTGCTTCTTACCACTCTTGTTGAATGTGGGTGGTGCCATACAACTGTTACAAGCAGAATTTTCTGCAGTTATTCATATAGCTTAATGGAAAATTGATGACTTTTTCTCCAGCCACTGCCACTGCCTCCCTATGTTTCACATTCTTTAATGACCACGTCACCATTAAATTGCTACAGTCCTGATGTAACCCTAACGGCTAATCCTTACTAAGTACTTACTACATGCCAGGCTGTATTTAAACACTTTACATATAAATTATTTATACATTTATTAACTCTTTAATACATACCATTTAATATTTATTAACATTTACTAAATGTTAACAAATTATCATTTATTAACTTCCTAATAACTCCAAGGGTTAGACTCTATTATTATCACCATTTCACAGAGGAGATGTAGAAGGGCAAACTGCCTCACCCTAGGAGGCCCCAGTGAAGTGGGAAGCTGCTAAGCAGTGAGGACACGGAAACAGATCCAAGTGCTTTTAACTTTGGAGCTCACACCTTCCACCGCCTTATTGTCATTCACAAAACTGTACTATATGAAGCATACGAGAGTCCGCTCTAAAAACTGTGTAATAACAAATGCAACATGTGACAGATTCTAACTAGTTGTGCCTTGAATTTTGGTGCAATCAGATGACTGAATTATGGCTAGCGGTGTGTGGGCAAAAGTGATCCACAAAGTGATACACACTACCTACAAAGACAACCTAAAAACTTTCCCGTGTGGCTGAACAGAAGGATGCCATGGGCATGGAGGAGGAAGAGTCCCAGTTCTGCACTGCTGCTGAGAAAGAGCTATGCAACTAGGAATTCATGTTGGACTGTTGTGTGAATAAGAAATAAACTTTTACTGTTTTAAGTCATCTGACTTTGGTATTACTCATTTTTAGCCAACAAGATGAGATGTTGGTAATAGTCCTACTCTCTGAGTGCTCTTCTGTCTTTAGCGCTTTTTCTTTTCTCATATCAAGCCAAATCCTTAATTCCTCAAGATTTTGTTTTCAGCTTCCTGTCTTTATTTTCTTCACTCACTCATCTGCTCAGTAATTTTAAGCCTCAGTGATCTGTTCCACGTGAATAAGCCCCAAGTTTCTCTCTTTCCCATTTCTGTCCCTTTTAGAGGAATACTATTTTGTTCTCTCTTTTGATCACCTCCACCTAGATGCCCTCTTCCTCATCCCACAGGCTGCTCGTGGTTGAAATCCACCTATCTTCATCAATACTCTGGGTTCTTGTGTCCTTATTTCTGTATGGCCACACTAGGAAGACAATCTTGAATTTACCTTTCACTTTTATCTGTCTTCCCTCTCCTTCTTCACAGTTCAACGAATTGTCCATATATTCTCTCTCTACATCTCCTCTCCTTTCTGTTTTCTCTTTTCCATGTCTATTATCATTACTAGACTGTGTAGCTTTACTAGATTGTGTAGCTTTTCTTGAAGTTTGTAATGTCTTCCTAATGAAAATGTGAATTTAGGTCTGCTTCACTTCCACCCCCCACCCAAAGCTTAATCAAGTCACCTTGAAGTCACCAATGTGTGTTAATTGCTGTAATTTAACACTCAGATAATCAAAGCAATAATAAAAACAAATTTTAGCTTCCTCTTATTTTTCTATGCCTCAATATATACTTTACTCTCTAGCTAAGAATAAAACTGTGAGTCTGAAGAATCTTCAGTTTTTGGAAATACATTTCAAGATACTTCTGTTTCTATCTCCAACTGTTGGCCACAGAATGTTCTTTTTCCAAACTCTGTTTCAACTGCCACTTCTACCATGAAGTCCTTTGAATAAATACTTCCTATTATGAAAAAACAAAGCATATACAAAAATGAACAAAATAGTATAAAGAACCCCCATGTGTCTATCACACTATTTCAGTAATTATGAACTCATTCCCAGTCCTGACTGACTTATCTGTAACTTTATCCTCCGCCTTTCCTCTCCTTGGGTTCCAGACCAAATGAAATCGCTCCTGTCTCTCTTGTAGCACTAATACTGCTGTAAACATTTTATAGCCTTTCGCATATATTTTAAGCTCTTCCCTAGATTTAAAGTCCCTTGAAGGTAAGGTCTCTGCGTCGCTGCTCCTCAGCAGTGTCAGTACAACACAGTGACCTTAGTCTTACAGGAAAAAAAACACATAATTTTAAAATCTGAATTTAAATAAAAAATGGCATTTTAAAGTTGTTTTTTATAGTGTTAATAATCATGTCTTTAAAAGAATCATGTCTTTTGACAAAATCATCTCTGTACAAACCTGACATGAGCACCAATTCTATTTTGAAATTTTCTAAGGAAATCCATGTGCTTCTTTAGTAATCCAACACCCTGTTTGGATTACCTCACTAATCACTCAATTCTATGCTGAGCCTTAGCTCAGGGTGACATTGTATAAATCATAGAGAATTAGCATAGTGAATATATTCCTGTTGCCTGTTTCCTTATTAGCAAATTGCTTATTCCCATTCTGGCTTGCTAGAGAATTATGAGATTAAATAGTCACCTATTGATTATACAGGTTATGACCATTCAGAATTTCTTATTGCCCTTCCTAGATATGTTGTCCAATTTTGTGTTTTTGTTATTCACTTACTCTCAAAGAGTGATACAAGGGAAGAAAACATAAAGCATAAAATATTTAGTTGCGAGGAGTCAGTAAAAAATTGGTAGGACAGAAAATTAAAGTCATTAATTAAAATGAAGATAATCTGTCTTTCATTAGCATGAATGATAAAGATTCATTTGTAAAGCATCTTAAACTCCATAAAGTCTTTGTTAGTGTTTGTGTGTTTGTGTGTGTGTGTGTGTGTGTGTGTGTGTGTGTGTGTGTTGTTTTTATCATGGACAGACTTAATTTCTACAAATTTAACATTTTATTGATTCAATAATTTCATCATACCTTAAGAGAACATATGAAATTGAAAACATGAATTTCATAAAACTATTCACTAAATTTCTATGTTGATATCTACTGTTAAGGATGAAATTGTGAGTTGTGTTTAGTTTCCATTATGCTTATGTACACTTTGACATGAAATACTAAATCCAACATTAACCCAAAAATGAGACTAAGGGAAAAACTATGCAAAACATGGTATCAGATATGCCATCAACTTGTTTATGATAAAGACTCAAAGAACATATAATAGGAAAGGGACAGTCTCTTCAAAAAACTGTTTTGGGAACACTGAATATCCACATGCAAAGAAAAAAAAAAGAAAGAAAGAAACTGGATCGTTATCTTACAACATACACGAAAATAATTTTAAAGTAGATTGAAGACTTGAATATATGACCCCAAACTGTAAAATTCCTAGAAGAAAATATAGGAAGAAAAGTGCATGACACTGGACTTAGAAATGATTTCTCGCCAAAGCAAAAATGAGCTGGGGGTGGTGCCACATGACTGCGGTTCCAGGTACTCAGGAGGCTGAAGCAAGATGGAAAGTTCCGGCGCACCCTGGACAATGTGGTGAGACCCCATCTCAAAATTTAAAAAGTAGATAAGGGGCAGGGATGCAGTCCAATCCCCAGCACCCCTCACACAGCACAAAAATAAGCACACAGGATTTCAACAAACTAAAAAGTTTCTGCACAGCAAAGGGGAAAAAAAAAATCAATGAAATAAAAAACCTACAAAATAGAAGAAAATACTTGCAAATTATATATTGCACAAGAGGTTAATATCTAGAATATATGATGAACTCAAACAAATCAGTGGCAAACTCAACTCAGTGGCAAAAATTAATAAAAGATTTTATGAGACATTTCTCGAAAGAAGAGATATAAGGGTCGGTGATGCAGTTCACTTACCTAACAGGTATGAGGCCCGAGGGTTTCTAGCACTAAAAAAGGAAAAGACATAGAAATGGCAAAGAGGTGTATGAAAAGATGCTAAACATCGATAATTATCAGAAAAAAGTAAATTGAAACTATGAGAGTCTGCTGCATTCCATTTCATTCCAGTTAGGGTAAAATGGCTATTCTCAAAATGACAGAAGATAAACAAATGCTGGTGAAGATATGGAGAAAAAGGAACTCTTATACACTGTTGGTGGGAATGTAAATTAGTATAGCCATTTGGAAAAGAGTGCGACAATTCCCCCCAAAACTAAAAATAGACCCACTAGATATATGATCCAGTAATTCCACTTCTGCATGTATATTCAAAAGAGGTAAAATCACTATTGGGAAGAAATATCTGCATTCGTGTTCATCACACCACTATGCACAGCAGCAATGTTACAGAGTTGATCTAAGTATCAGTCAACTGATGAATGGATACATAGTAGATGCACAACAGGATATTATTCAACCTTAAAAAAAGAAGGAAATTCTGTCACCTGTAGCAAGGTGGGTGAATCTGAGGACATTATGCTGAGTTAGGTAAGTCAGCCTGAAAAAATAAATACATGCTCTCAGTTCTATGTGGAACTATCAGGGCAGGGGAGAAGAATTTGACGCTTTGGTAGTACTAATGTGGAGATTTGCAAATAGGTAAAGACGCAACTTTGTAAAGTCCAGGGTGGCTTATCATCGATACAGGGATATGGAGGGCCTAAAGAAATCATCCAGTTCAGCCCTGTCACTTGTGTTGGGCGGTGCCTTAAAATCGTGAGCGAAGCCTCGTAACCCTACGGAGACCCACCGAGCACTCCCACCGCCACGAGCGGCTCTGCTTTCCTTGGTCCAAGTGAGATACCATGTATCGTTACATCTTCTCTTCTTACGCTTTAAATTCAAGAAAAATGTTTGAAAACCACCGTCCATTTTAGCATTATCTCCAACTTACCGCTCCAGAAGACTTCGTTTGCACCCGGAGAACCGCTGACATGTCTGTGAGAATCCCGTTTGTGCAGTCCAGTTACGGATGACCACTAGCACGTGCCTGAGGTAGGGATGATCTTTCACATTTGTTCCGATGCCAGTTTTTTGCAGTAAGGAAATTATTAGAATTTATTTTTCTAAACATGTTCTCTCTTTTCCCTTTAATCTTCGATTGTTATTCACTCTTCACCAAATTATGGACGATCCCTGTTTCCCTTCATCTGAAGTCTTGGGTCGCCCGCACCGCATGGCCCTCGAGGTGACGCTTGCGGCCCCAACACACCGCACAGCTCAGCAGAGCTGAGGGGCAGGACAATGTCTCACACGTGTTGCATTGAGGGAGACACCACAGCAACCACACTGAACAGCCAGCTCTCTGCCCTGTCCTTCATTGCCTCCCCACTGTTAGCCCCAAGTACTTTTACTGGGTTTTATTTTTCTCTCTAGAAACATACAGCTCAAATTTTATGGCAAGTGAACATGAATTTTCTTTGTGGCAGTACTGAAGATTGAACCCAGGAGTGCTCTACTATATCACCAGCCCATTTATATATATACATATATATATATACATATATATACACATATATATACATATATATACATGTATATATATTTAAATTTTAGTCTTGCTAAGATGCTCTGGCTGGTCTTGAACTTGTGATCCTCCTGCCTCAGCTTTCTGAATAGCTGAGATTACAAGTGTAAACCACCATATCCAGCAAAAATGAGTATTTCTTAATTTTGTATGTCTTCTGTCTTTCAGAAATACAAAGTGCAATCAAAATATACACATAATGTTTAATTTTTTAAAAAAATGTATTACAGTAAAAGACACATGGCCATTTTTTTTTATATATATATATTTTTTTACCAAGAACATGTATTGGTACATTTTAGATGGACATAATGATCATGTCACCATAGTTAGTTTGTACCCATACATGATGTATCTTGGTTCCCTCCTTCCCCACCCCTTCCTTCCACTCCCCCTCCTCCTTTTTTTACAATAGTTTCATTTACATTTTTCCACTTTTTTCTTTTTCTTTTCTTTTTTCCTTTCCTTCCTTACTTTCTCTTCTTCCCATTTGAATACTGTCTTTCTTTTTCACAAAATCTGTTATACCTTTTTGTCCTTATTTACACTTACAGTTTCTCATATCAGAGAAACAATTCAGTATGTAGTCATATGTGTCTGATTTATTTCACTTAAGAGTATGTTCTCGAGGTGCATCCATTTACCTTTAAATGTTTCAAGTTTATCCTTTTTAATGGCGGAGTAGTACTCCATGGTATTAAACAACATATCCTCTTTAGCATTTGGGCTAAAGAAGGGCATTTGGGTTGTTTCCAACACTTAGCTATTACAAATTGTGTTGCTATAAACACGGTTGTGCGTATGTTGCTGTAGTATGATGTTTTTAATTGTTCTGGGAAGATACCAAGAAGAGTTATAACCAGGTCAAATGGAATCTCTTGTAGATTTTGAGGAATCTCCATACCGATTTCCACAATGGTTGGACCAGTCTACATTCCCACCAACAGTGGAAGAGGGTTCCTCTTTCCCTGCAGTCCTGCCAGATTTGTTATTGGTTGATTTCTTGATAATAGCCATTCTTTCTGGAGTGAGATGGAATCTTAGCACTGTTTTAATTTGCATCTCTTGAGTGACCAATGATGTTGAACGCTTTTTCATATATTTATTTGCCATTTGTATTTCTTCATCTGGGAGGTGTCTATTCATTTCAGATGCCCATTTTTGGATTGGGTCTTTAAATTTGGGGGGGTCTGATTTTTTTTGAGTTTTTATATATTCTCGATGTTAGACTTTTGTCTGAGGAACAACTGGAAAAAAATTTTTCCCACTCTGTGGGTTTTTGTCCCACTCTGTTAGTGATTTCTTTTGCTGTGCAAAAGTTTTTTAGTAGGATGTGATCCCAGACACTGATTTTTTTGTATTATTTCCCATGCAGTCTGATTTTTGTTCATAAAGTTCTTGCCTACACCTATGCCTTCAAGAGTTCTTCCTATTCTATCTTCCAGCATATTTAGTGTTTCTGCTTTAATGTTTAGATCTCTGATCCACTTTGATTTTAGTTTAGTACATGGTGAGAGACATGTATCTAGTTTTAGTTTACTGCATGTCACAAGCCAATTTTTCCAGCACCATATATTAAAGAGGTTGTCTTTCTTCCACTGAGGGTTTTGGGCTCCTTTGTCGAAGATGAGGTATTTGAGTGCATTTGGAGTTGTTTCTGCATCTTCTAACCTGTTCCATTGATCTTTGGGTCTGTCTTTTTGCCAGTACCATGCTGTTTTTATCACAGTAACTTTATAGTATAATTTCAGGTCAGGGATTGTGATGCCCCCTGCCTTGCCCTTATTGCCCATGATTGTTTTTGCTATTCTTGGTCACTTCTGGTTCCAGATGAATTTCATGATTGCTTTCTCTAGTTCTGTGAAGTATGGTACTGGTATTTTGATTAGAATTGCATTAAATCTGTATAATCATTTAGGAAGTATAGCTATTTTCACTATGTTGGTTCTTTCAACACATGGCCATTAATCCCCCTTGTAATACCTATCTTTCTTGCCATTTTCTGAAGCAGTTCTGAAAGTCCCCTTTTGTGTCTTTAGGAGATATGATAAAAAACCAAAAAACAAAACAAAACAAAAAATGAAACAGTGAATGTTGCTGCTGAGTCAATTCAACAGAAAGGTGGCTCATAAAGTGTCTTAGTGTGTGCTTGTCCACCTATTTACTAGATCTGGCACCTGCGATTTCCGCCCCTTTCTCAAAGTCAAAATGACCGTGAAATGTAAATGTTTTCAATCAATTCAGGACATCCAAGCGGCCATAATAATGCAACTAAAGTCCCTTATGAAAGAGGACTTTCAGGACCGCTTCAGAAAGTGGCAAGAACCATGGGATAAATGTGTTCAAAGGTAGGGGGAGTATCTGAAGAGGATTAATGAAAATGTGTCTTTTGCTATAATTATTTTTTGCGGGGTGCTGCGAATCAAACTCAGGGCCTTGAACTTGTTAGGCAAGCGCTCTACCACGGAGCTAAATCCCCAACCCCACTGCAATAATTTTTAATCTAAACATTCAACATACTTTTGTCACACCCTGAAGCCTATTTCATTACTCATTAAAATAATTTTCAAGAACTCATGATGCAGAAATAATATATTTAACAATAAATTTGTGGTATGATATAAGGTTAAGAAATATCTTAAAAAACCGCTCATTTGCTTACTTTCTGAAAGCGCATAAAAGTTAAAAATATAATTACTTTTAAAAAATTAATTTACTAGTAGCACTTTTGAAAGACACCAAATGAAGTACTAAAATTCTTCACTTATCACCAAACAAATAAGACAAGACAATGAAACACCAGGTTCTATCATCGTTATTTACATAATTAAATATTCTGTTTTATTTTAAAATACTTTATAAGAGACACTCCACATTTAAAACCAAGAAATTCTGCTTAGTATTCTAAAGCAAAAGTTTAAAAACCATCTGCTACATTTTAACTTAATAATAACAGCAACTATGCAAACAATTAGACTCAGTTGGTTTGGATTCACTTCTGTTCCTGGAAGATTTCTAATAAAGACTTTTACTCAATTTTCTAAAGAGCTTGCAGCTCATCAGTTTGCTTCCATTCAGTAATCATTAGAGCATTTGGTTGCACTAAATAGAAGTATGATACATGACAGGTTTTGATAGCCTACTATATAATTTATTTTAAATACTTTCTGCTGACTGCCTAGTGACTATATTTATGCATATTATACTATACATGTTATACACAAATACATATACATTCTTTAGAAATATTCCTATAGATCAAGTGAATGTTATATGTCCCCAATTACAGTATACATTTGTTCTTTGGATGGCTCTTTCCAGTTTATTATATGAATCAGCTAATCTCATCGCAGTTCAGTTTAAACACAGACATTGCTTTCAGATTGCTTATCCACTTTGGGGGATGGGACAGAAGAAAGTGATGCAGAGGTTCTCAAAGCACACAGCACAGTGGCAGGGACCAACAGTCTCCTGACAAACGGTAACCCCATCTACTTCTCCTTGGTGTTGTATTTGCAATTTTTTAAAGGAAGTAATGTTCATCTGCTCAACATAGTAACTTTTATTGCCCATATCCATGTCCTCATAATGAATGCATTGTCATAAAAAGAACTAGTTTGCTGCTGCTGCTTTCTCTAAAGTAGATACCTAGAGTTACCCAAGAGGTAAGCAGCCAATTGAAAATCAGTTGCCACTTGGAATCCCCAACCCTTAAAAACCATTGCTGCCTATCATATGCCTCCATTAGGGAGTGAGTATATATGGATATCACACTGTGTTTTAGTTTCAGCTACATTGAGAGATCACTGCATTTTGTAAAAAAAAAAAAGAACTATTTTGGTGGTGCTAGGGATTGTACCATAATAGGCTAGCACTTTATGTACCACTGAGTTACATCCCCTGCTTTGCAAAATTTTATTTTGCGACACGGTCTCACCAAGTTGCCCAGGCGGCCTCAAACTTGTGATCCTCCTGCCTCAGCTTCCTGAGTAGCTACAGTGGTACATTTTGGGATCTTTTGTGTCAATCAGTCCACACCAAACATAACCTTAAATTTGGTTAAAATTAGCCATGAACTTTTCATATGATGTAATAACAGACAAATACAATCCATTCTACACAATTTAGCTTTTATAACAAAACTAAAAGTGTAGAAGAAAATACAGTGGTGTGTCTTAATTTAACATCAGCGAGTTTAAATGCTATTTTTTATGACAAAGCGGAAACATTTTATTTGTATTATATAATTATATTCAGTTTAGATAATTATTCCTTAGTACAACTTTATGAACAAGGTGTTCTTGTTATTCTTATTTCATATGTCAGGAAACTGGAGTTTAGAGAGGTTAACAATTTGCTTAACTCTCCGAGATAAGAGAGGCTATGAATTATACCCAGTTCTACCAGCCATAAACATTGCATAAAATCTAGCAAGTCCTGAGGCACCGGAAATATAATTAAGAAACAAAAAGTGAGACTACATGGGACAATTAGAAAAAACCACATTGAATAAAACAATTACCAGGTAATAAATAACCATTCTAGTTCATAATTCAAAATATTTTTTAAAATTATATGCACGGGGAAGTAGAGCACATCTCACCGCACTGTTAGAGAAAGAAACTATTACAACCTCGATAGATGGGTTTCCTCTGCAGCTGAAAGCCGAATGCTACCTGGAGGTCAGTAGTTTACTTTAAATGCTGTTAGTGTGCTCACTCACCTGTCCACATTGAGTCCTGACCTCTGTCTCCCCTGGGGGCTCCTTCTCTCAGTCTCACCTCTCCAGGTAACACCATCACCGAGACCTCAGACGCGATCCCTTTAATTTCCTCCCTTTATCTATTCTGCTTTCATTTCTATGCAGTCAGGCCCCGTGTTCTGCTCCATGAGAATGTCTTCAAGAGAGGGCAAAACCTTATTCTATTTTACTACTGTTCAGAACCTGCATCTGAATTATAGCTAATGGCAACTAACTGAGACGTCTTTGGAGAGATTTTGCATCAGTTTAATTAGTTTTGTATTGATTTAATCATTGGAGAAAAAAGAATAGAGATATTTTGAAGCAAAGGTCCTGTTTCTACAACAGAAGTTATCTGATGATTTCCTGGCAGACAAAGTTGCTTGAAGAGTTAAAAATTAGGCACCGAGTGTCCTGCTGCTTTTTTACATTCAGGCAAATGTCTCAATTGGTAGTTTTCATTCATCCTGACATTATGTCTATGGAATAAACTTTTATTTGTACCTATGCACATACTGAATTTGATGGAGTGGCATGATTAAAATATTCTTATACATTATTTATTTATCTATTTTGGGTTCTGGGGATCCAACGCAAGGTCTTGTGCTTGCTAGGCAAGCGCTCTACCACTGAGCTAAATCCTCAACCCCCACGATTCTTATACTCTAAACTGTAAAACGTGCAACAAAATAACAGAAAAGAAAACATAGCTATTAGTACATATCATGTCTTGCTACTTTAAATATATACCTACTTAAACTACTATTCTGGGAATAATGATTGAAATAAGACACAATCAAAAGGGAAACGACAGTAGCACTTCCTTTTGAAGTGAAACGGTGCCTCAGTCCAACTAGGGAGTGCTGACTTGGGAAAATTGGTAGTTTGTCACTATGGAAGAAATAAAATTGTCATGAACAAAGGTGAGGAAGGATTATATTTGTCACGAAGGAACTCCTGGATGAACTGTCTGAGGGCTGCGGCATGTCACATCAAGTATTGGAGAGTTAATGACTAGTAATGTTGGAGGAACAGATCTTTTGTCAGATCATTATAGCAGTCCTAGTTACAACTGCCTCAAGGTGTAACGACCGGTTCAGATAAGGGGCCAGAGGACTTCAGGTGAAACAGGACTTGATCCAATCACCTTTCCCTGGCGGGAGAAGGAAGTGAAGGCAGACTTACCTGGAAGGCACCGAGGGCGAGCCCTCAGGCATGAACACAGACCTGCCTGCAGGAAATGAGAACTGAAGAATTTGCTTGGTCTCTGATCCACAGAAGAAAGGACAAGACCTTGTTGAGTTTAGGGATATAAAGGATATCAGGAAGGCAATAGAAAATTGCTTCTTTCCAAGAGCACCAGAGGTCAAAATTAAGGCTCCGGTACACTAGAGGAGCACTGGCTTTTCTTACCTTTCCTGCACCTGTGTTTGATGGGTGTCTAGATTGCATCTACTGTAATGTTAAGATGTTCTTATTCATTTTCCTACCAACAAGCTAAGTACTACACACACACATACACACACACGTGTACACACACACGACTATCCAGTAATAGTATGAATCATGATTCCACCAATAGCAGATTTCAGAGCAAGCAGTGATCCATTAAGAAGCACAGATGCACTAGTGAATTATTTCAAAAAGTCACAATTGCAAAATAGTAGATGTCACTTAAACACAAAGATTCGTCAGGGAAGGCCATCAGTGAGGGATATCAGTTAGGGATATTCTGAAAAGTGCAGTTATAAGCTTTAAAAATTAGATTCTACCACTGGTAATGGAAACGTACCTCCTATTGAGCAAACTGTTCCATAGATAACGATAATAAAATGTGGAAAATGTAAAAAACAGCTATCTGAAGGGACAGAAATATGACCAAAAGCAATAAAAACTAGAAATGGTCAAAAAATTAATCTATAAAATTAATGATGCTTGGTCTTCTGTTTTCATGATTTTGTTGTTGTTTCTGTTGTTGTTCACTAGCTGGTGCTATGCTGAGTGACTAAAGACTAGACAAACTTGTAGACTTATTGGTTTAAAGAATTAATATTCAGTTAGCCTAAAAGTTGTAGATAGGATATATACAGAGGAACAAAAAGATTATATGGAATAAATAAAGTAAATACACTAATAAAGTGATACAGCTAAATAGAACCAGAATAATAGTTATATAAAATGTAAACTGATGAAAGACTCCAGCTGACAGGCAAAAATTTTTGGAATACATAATAAAACCAAGATCCAACTCAGTGTTGTCACAAAGAGATCAACTTTAAATATAAAAATAGTGCCAGGCTGAAAGTAAAAAGACAAAATTGTATATAAACCATGCAGGCAATAAGTACAGAAGGCTAAAGTAGCTGAATTAATATCAAATGAAAAAGACTTCAAGACAAAGGAAATTAACAAAGATGAAGAGGGAATTCATAGTAAGGAAAGGATGCATTCATTAAGAAGACATAAAAATAATCATACCTTCAAGGCAAATGAACTAAAAATTGACAATTAAGTGAAGAAATAAACAAATATAACTGAAAGTGTAAATAAAGACTAAAATGTATTATATTGGGAAAGGGAAGAAATTGTTCAAATGGGAAGGGGCACATGGGAGGGGTGAAGGGGAAAGGAAAAAGAAACAAATACAATCATAGTTGAAGATTTTAATATCTGTTTCAGCAATTACTAGGACAGCTTGAAAAATCATTAAAGTTCTAACTTTGAACACTACCAACTGCTTCAATCTAATTGACATTTATAGAACACTGTCCTCAGTGACTAAGGAAATGTTCCTTCTCTACCCTCTTTCTTTCTTCCTTCCTTACTTCTTTTATTCCTTCCTTTTTCTTTCCTTACTTCTTTTCACTCTTCCTTCTTTACTTCCTTTTTAAATTGGTTAAACAGAGCATAAATTTAGTAGAGTATTACACAGTCACTCAAAATAATGACATAAAGAGATGCTGCATATATTAGAAGTGAAAAGAGGTATTAAAACAGTAACTTAAATTTTCAAGTTAAGAATTTAGAAAAAGCAAAGCAAAGCAAACAAAAAATAAGTGGCAAAAGAAATAATAAAAATAAGTGCAAAAAGCAATGAAAGGGAAACAAAGAACATTAAGGAAGCCCGAAATGACTCTTTCATAAGCTCTCTGAGATAGATGGAGAGAGAGAGAAAGAGACAGAGAGAGAGAGACAGAGAGAGACAGAGAGAGACACACACAGAGAAACAGAAAGACAAGAACAAAAGAGGGCATTACTAGTACAGATTCTAAAGACATTAAAAGGATAGTAAATGAATACTATTAATGTCTTCATTCCAATAGATAAAAGGCACAAATTATTTGAGAAATACAACTTAAAAAATGCAACAAAATTTGAATAGCCCTCCAAATTTACTTGAAAAAATTAAAATTTAAAAACTTTCTCCCAATAAAAGTTCTAGAACTGAATTATTTCATTGGTGAATGTTAACAAAATATTTAAGGAAGAAATAACATATTTTAGGAAATGTAACAGAGAGAAGCATTCCTCAATAAATTAAAAAATGGAACTTTTAAATGCAAGGTAATATAATTCTAAACAGAAAATATTAAACATTTGAGCCTATCACAAGGCTGTATCTTTTCTAGTTCATAGATAAACAGCAGGAAAATGTACAAACAGTTGGCTGAATGGTGTGATATTTTATGCTTTTCTTTTGGATGCTAAAAAGATAATCTGATTATTATTTTCTCTTTCTTTTGTAATGTGAATAAGTAATGCCTAAAATAGTAAAGAAAAAGCAACAAAAATAACAAAAGCTTTGAAAGTTACAAGAATGCAGACAGTGGAGGGAAAATCTCCTTCCCCCTTCCCATTCTCTAGACACCATACCCTTTCTCCAGGAGCACCTAGTTCTCAAAATCTCTTTAATCTTTACAGTGATATACTCTTCATAGATGAATAAATATATGTATATATTAATATACATGCTTATCCTTTAAAATATCCTTAATGTAAATAATTAAAAAGTTTTAAATATCTTATTTGTTAAAATAACAATTTAACCCCTTTGCATTTCTACTCTGAATTCTTCTCTGTTATTCATTCCAAGACAGGTGACATTGCGCAGCCAGAGGGCAGTTAATGTGGGGAATTCTTTTAGTGTGGACTTAGGGAATACAGTCAGATGGTTCAATGTGTGAATAGTTAACTTTTCTTGCATCACCTCTGCAAGTCAGAATGGTCTTTAGGAATCCTTTTTCTCACTGTGCCGGCATACCAGGAAAGTGGCAGCACCTAGGGTTATGTTATGATGTGATTGTGCCCCATTTTATCCAGCATTGGAAGTTATGTAGATCGTGGGAGGGGACACTGAACTTAAATTACATGTAGCCAAAATACAGTGCGTAGATTATTCTTCCAGTCTGAATAAATGTAAAACTGTGAAGAACGAAAATGCACGGAGAAACATACTACTACAGAAGTATGCCAGGCAATTAGTGAATAAAAATGTAATGTTATTTTTCTTGATTCTGTTGTGTTTGTGAAACTATCATTTCTTTCAAAGATTTATAAATTAGTAAAATTTTTTTAAATTTATAGTTTGTTATTTCTTCTTATTGTAAGTAAACATTTACTTTTCTATACCATTTTCAAATGTAGCATTTCAAATTGTTTTAAAGAGGATCACCAAATTGCACAAGGTGAACCTTGTTCAAAGAGTTCAAACTGTAACCTGTTCAAGCTGTTGTCAGTTTTGTATCCCTGCCTGTTCGTGTATTCAACAAATTCGTACAGAGTGCTTACAGTATGACAGCCGCTGTATTAGACACTGAGTGTCCATGACTAAAGACGGACAGAATTCCTACCTCACCATACCTTTATGGTGTATAAAGTTTTCCCAGATGCACCAACACAGAAATTCCAGAGAAGGGAAGAGAATTGTTAAGTGTCCTAGATAACGATCTTTAGTTAAATAACTATGAGAGGAACAAGTAACTCAGAGTTCAATCTCACCTTTTCCCTGACTTGGTTCCTGACTCAATTCTGATCACATTCAGAAACATGACTGGAGTTGTGCAGATTATATGGTATAACCTATAAACCGACGGGCATGCTGGGTCTTTACAGTGTTATAGTCTTTCCTACTATGCTCATGATTTTACTAAATATACACGACAGTTAACAAACATTTATTGAAAGTCTACCAGATGCTGGCATATAAGATAACCATCAGCTAGAATCTAAATTTAAACATAATTTTTGTTTGTGGTGAAATAAGACAGATGATGGGTGATTGCCAAAGATAGTTTCTGTTATCTCTGGTCTGTATGTGCATGTTACTCACACTATCAAGAGATAGACTCCAAATTCCCTTCCCATTAAATCTGGCTAGCAGACCAGTAGAATTTGACCAATAGAATCCAGCAGAAGCAATAGCCTAAGGTTTCCTAGACTACCCTGTAAGAAGCTTTGAGGTTTCTATGTCTCATGTTGGAATGCTAGATGAACACTAAGAAATGCACTTCACTACGGTATGAAAAAGTCCAAGCAAGCCATATAGAGAAGCCACGGGGACAGTGCCATTCCTGGCCCACATGAAGCTGCCCCAGAGCAGGCACCAGGGAAGAATTCTTGGTTAGCCAATACTAGCTGACACCTAGTATTACAACCATATGAGCAGCTGCAGGGGAGACCAAGTCACAGGATGATGAAAAATAGTAATAGGCTTGTTTTTCAGCTACTACATTTTAAGCAACAGACCATAAACGACAATTTTAAGAAGTAGTGAGCTGAGCTATCTGATCAAAAAAAGAGATGAGCAATGGGCATAAGGAGATGAGGTCTTTATGTAGCCTGAGAAGATAAAGAAGTGAGAGCAAGAATCAGAGGCAATTCTCTGTAGGCTATGTCTGAGCTAAGTCTTAAAGCATGAATAAGGAGTTAGTCAAACAGAGAATGTGGGCAAGCTCAAATACTGCATTGTTTCTCTTGTGTGAGAAACCCAAAGGGTAAATAAGGAGCAAAATGGAGGGTAGATATTGGGAAGTAGGAAGAACATGTTCAAATGGGAAGGGGAAGGGGGAGGCGGGGACAGGGGAGAGAAGGGAAAAGGGATCTTAAAAAGCAATGGAAGGAAAAAAATGGAAACAAAGTTTTTGTAAATGGGGAGGGGAAGCAGGGTTGAAGGAAGGGGAGGGAAGGAAGTATGAAATACAAGGTTAGATAAATTGATATGTTGGTACCTGCAATTCAGAAGTTCTAGGATACAAAGTTCAGAGTGGCATAAAACAAGATGGAGCAGTAGTCAGGAGCTGACCCCTGAATGGCTCTGAATGCTTGTTGTCTCTACTTCATGCTTATCAGGCTATAAAGTACAATGAGTACTGAGAGCCATGGGATGAACATGGTGCATCTTTCTGAAGAACCTATGATGTCCAAAGGCAAGTAATCAAATGTAACATCATTTTATATTTAAATAAATAAATAGATTAGAGTGTGCAACATCATGTTGACTTTTCCTTTTTTTCTTTTCTTTTGCAGTGGTTGGAATAGAACACAGTGTCTCATGCATATTAGGCAATGAGCAACATCTCCAGCCCTAGAGATAATTTTTAGAGATTTCAACGCGCAAGGCAACCTGCCTTAAAGCTACTGGTCAGCTCCCCAGGGGCATCACCTTTCCCTCCCCTATCACCGTGTCCCTGGGAAAGTTTGACAAAGTGATGTGAATCACTAAAGGAACACAGACAAATTCTTCAGTGCCCAATTTGATTTCTGTTGAATTGTGTAACCCTTGCCAGCTCCTCAATCCAGGTCCAAACCTTGTCTCTTGGGTCATTAATTCTTTATTGCGTGGTAGATTTCCCAGAGCCAAAATTCTGTCCCTGCTGGAATTAAAAGTGACCGTGCTGGAGATTTCTATTTTTGCAGGTCACTTACTTGATAGAAGCCTCTCGGATCATGCCATCAGTCCCAGCGTGTGAAGCTGAGTGACCGCCGCTTTCTTCAGGGCCAGTCGTAGAGCTGGCCCTGTCTGCCGCTGCCACGCCTTCTTCCTGGCAGCTGCTGCGGTTCCTGCAGGCCTCGCAAGTGAATGTGCACAGTCCTTTGCAGTAACAAAGAATTCGTGTTAAGTTAGAGATGCATCTTTGTAGGAGGATCTGGGTCAATTGAATTACTCCTCCAAGACTCATTTTAAACTTTGTAACATGAGGGAGTTAAAGTAGAGAATTTCTGAGCCTTCAAATTTAACATGTTAAAAATTTTTCTGATACTGGTCAATCATTTAAATATACTGACAATTTAGGTCAAGATGATGAAGTGAGCTCATCAAACTATTTACCTGCCCAGAAAACTAAACCTCAGAAAAAAACTAAAACAAAACAAGTCTCATAACTTCACTTAAAAACAAGAATTGGTCCTATTCATAGACCAGAAATTTTAAGGAACACATGAAAGCACTGAAGAGGAAAGGTAGACAGGATCACATTAGTACTCAAAAGAACAAAATAAGATTTCAATTTCTAAACTAAAACAACAAAGAAAGCTACTTGATTAATTCATAAAAGCAAAAAAGAAAAAGCAATAATATGAATTAAATCCAATCAAAACAAATATAAATAAATTAAATTTCAGCAATAAAATAAAATATCTTGTCTTACTGGGCTTTTAAAATTCTAGCTATATTCTTTTAAAAAGAGTAGAGGAAAATGAACTTTCAAGATTATGTTAGAACACAGTATCAGAACTACCGGAAACTCATCAAAATCACATAGAAAAGACATTATGCTAGAATTAGGACACAGGGTTTGGGACAAAGGGTTTTCTTTTTGCAGGACCCTAAAGTGAAGCAGGCACATCTGGCATATCTGAACTCTATGGTGATTGCTTCTGGAGAGAGAAATGGAATATTAAAGAACAGATTATAAGAAGATAACTTTATTTCTACCTTTTATGAGCTTCTGCATCCTTTTGAACTTCTTTTTTCATGTATTTGTTTTTTTTTTTTTTTAAACCAATTGGATGTACTGTTCCTCAAGCAATGAATATGTTTAAAAGGATTTTGGGTGGAGGTTATCTCACATCAACATTGTGATTTATGACCAAGGCACAGTGCAGTAGGGAAAGGGTAAACAAATGCTTCTGGATCGATGAACTTCGTGTATGGAAAAAAAATGAACCTTGGCCTTTTCCTCACATCATACAAAAAATTAATTCCAAATGGATCAAGGATCTAAATGTGAAGTGTAAACAACGAAACTTCTAGAAGAAAACAAGAATATCCTCATGATCTTAAAGTAGGCAATGTTTCCTTAAATACAAAAACACTTAACCATGAAACAACGGATAGAAAAAATGGGCTTCATTAAAATCAAGAACTTCTGTTCATCACACACCCCATCAGGAGAGTGAGAAAACAATCTATGACTAGGAGAAGAAAAATGGAGCATTTCTATAAATCAATAAGAGAAAGACACTGTTTTTAAAAAGTAAACAAAATATTTTCATATATGCAGATTTCTAAATGGCCAGCAAACATATGAAAAAGGATGAAATATCATTATTAATCAAGGAAATACAAATTAAAACCATAATCAGATACTACTACACTCTAAAATTTTCAAATCGGGTACTACTCCTCTCAAAATTTCTGGTCGTGGTAAATTGGCACAATTTCTCTGTTTTTACCATTTCTATCTCCCTTATCTCCACTGGCAAGTTCTCATTTCCACCAAATTCCTTTGCAGGTGATGACAAGGTGACGGCTTTTTGTTTTTATGTGTAATTTTTCCTTTTTAGTTCAGCTAGCAAATATCGAGCGCATAATAACAATTTGATCTATGAATCTGTACAAGCCTTGTCTCGTCACCCTGTCTTCACTTGGTTTCTCACTATAAGACAAAGTGACCTATATTTCCTCATTCCGAGCGAGTCTCAATCTATCACAGGTAAGTGATTTGCCTATGGATGAGTGAATTACTAGAAGAAAGAACACGTGGCGAGTTCTCCAAAGATAGAAAACAGAATATTTTTAGCCTCAAGGGGCTCTGAATATCACTCTATAAGTGGAGAATTAAGTTTGTACGATTATGGTCAGAAAAAAACTAACAAATAGAATATACGGGAAAGTGAAGTTGCTCTCACATTCTAGGCATGACAAACTCTACAATTTTGTCCGCGGGTCGCTTTTATTGTGTCTGATCATACACCACAACAGTCTCTCTTCTATCGTCAATCCCCAAAGTAGGAAATGAAAAGAAATCCACTTCTGTTTTCTCCTTCTCCTCACAGTCACCACACACTGCATCGCTGTTTTCCATGGCCGCAGGTTTCCCTCCAGCTTCCCTTCAAACGGAGCCTGCGCATCTCCAGCCTTTCCTTTCCACGCGTCTCTGCTGCCACATCAGAACTCTCCCGGGTCAGGGTCGCTCCTTCATCTCGGCGCCTCCCGAATTCACTCTCAGGAGAAGGATTTGATAGAGAATTTTGCTTTTCTCTACTCTTAATTATTTTAAGGAATTATCTTTCTCAAAATCTTTAAAATTATCTTTTAAATGAATTTTGGATGGAGGGATTTTAAAGTCTGATAAACTGGTCGCGGGAGGATTGATGCCCGTCCCTCTAACTTGGCCCAGGTCCTCCGCAGCTCACGGGGAGGTGAGATCCAGGAAAGCTGGATCTGTGTTCAGTAGACTACAGCGTATAGCTATCTGATCTGCCCTTAGTCCCATGTAACTTTGATCTGTTTTCTTTCAGAGATCTCTCCTCCTCGAAATGCCAGGAGGAACGGGCAAAGAGTTGGACAGAGCTCTTTTTTTCTTTCGCCTGGACCAAAATGACCTAAGATACAAGGACTGGGTGTCTCAGTTTCTCTGCAAAGTACATGTTGTTTTTCATGTTTGGTGGTACACGGAGAACAGGACATACGCTCGGCAGCACAACTGAAAGCGCCCTTCAGTTTATGACCTGCTGCCTAAATCAGCAGCAGTTTACAGTGGACCTGCCTGTAGGTGGGGACCCTGAATATGATAAGATGCCGGTATAAACAATTTCCATCAGACGCATTAGCAACTAACCAAGTTCCAACCATTGCTGCCTTGACGCTGAAAGTGAAGAAATTCCCACTGAACACATACGACAAGACAGAACATCATTTCAATAGTCTGTATCATCAGGCGTTCGAAGTTCTAAACCCCAACCTTAACATTTTAAAGTCAATAAGTGAATGTAGAAAGTCTATACCCTAAAGAAATCAATAACATTTTATGTTATGTTAATATGCTGTCATTATTTGAGGCTGAAATCGAGACTGAGGGAGCCTCACAACTAAGTAACCAATGCAAAACACTGATCAAGACATGGTAAATGCAACTCTTTCTGATGCACTAAGGCAGGTACAGTTGAGATTCATATCAAATGCAAACTTTGCTCTTCCGGCTGTTTTATATATAAATAGTAAATTACCAAATAATCGCCAGTAAAATGAAAGTTAACATCCATATTCTTACAACAAAGTCAAAATTGGACATCTTAACACCTTAGAAAAGACTTATAAACTCCTGCCTCAGGTTTTGTCTTTGACATAGCTTCTTGTTTTATACAAACACATGAAATTTATGCCAACAAGGACAGAATGAACATAGTCAAAGAACTGGTGGTTATGGCCCAAGAAAGTAGAATGACAAAGTGATTAAGTATATTAATAATAATTAAGGACACCATATATAGTAATTACTGTGCTAGGGATTCTTTAAGAACTCAAAGTATATTAACTTACTTAATCTTTTCAAGCACTATAGGTAATTGCTATTTTCAATTTACAAAGAACAAATCTGAGGAACAACTGATAAAATCATTTTTAGCATTACATAGAAACTGCCAATATTCGAACGTTAGCAGTGTAGCTCTGAAGTAATATTTGCCACTTGAGCTCGCTGAATTACTAAATAAGTTACTCATTTTCTTCATCTAATATTTATCAGTGTGTTATCTTTTCAGCACTGTGGTAGGCTCCAGGGCATACAGGAATGAATGATATCAGCTATGGTAGCCATTTCCATAGAATGTAAGGTCTATCTGGAAATGATCACGAATATTAAATAATTATACAAACATCAAATTGAAATGTGACTGGAGCATCAAGGAGGGTATAGGATGCTATGGGAGTCAAAGAGGGAGATTAGGAACATTTTGCGAAGAAACTGACATACTCGCTAAATATGGATAAACAGTCTCAAGCTAGACACAGAGGGAAAGGAAGCAATTTTAGGGTAGAGGTAACACCATCCTCTGTGGTTGGCTGAGAAAGGTGCACACCTTTTATTTCACTTACTCAAGATGCTAAGACAGGAGGATTTCTTAAGCCCAGAAGTTTGAGGCCAGCCTTGGAAAGATTTTATCTAAAAATAAAACACAATTTTTTCTGGAGTGAGTGGGAACAAGAAGAGTACTACTAATTGAAGGCAGGTTACTGTGAGGTAGAAGGACAAAGAGAAAGACATAGAAGAGTAGAAGACAAGGCTGGAATGACTGGTAGACCCAATACTGGCAAAGTTTTTGTAGGCTATGTAATACTACACTTGTACCTTATGAAGATTTACCTTACGACCTTTGCCAAGCCCTGAAAGATTTTCAATAAGAGCAGGGTTGGTGGTGGAATTACATGAATAGATACATGTTTTAACGGACCTACACTAACTTTAACGTTGATAATGAGACTGAAGAGGACCAATAGATAAATAAATGAACTAAAAAGTTATTGTAGTACTACAGGTGAGAGATGATTATCCTGGACTTATCACGGTGATAAAGAAAAGTGGATAGAATCAGACTATGACTCTTAATTACACTGAACACTGGGCTCTATAACACAGAGTCCCCTTCAAATCCAAAGACTCCTTTGCTCAGCTTCTGGGTGTGCTGTTACCAGCCAGCTTTCAAAACATCAGCTCCAAACAGGCATTGCCTTCTGTCTTACTCAGTCCCACACCTACTTCCTGGGGCACCCTTTATCCAATGGCTGGTCTCTAACTGTGTACAAAGACCCTGCTTGGGGTAACCTCCGAAGGTCTACTCAATGTTGTCTTTGTTCTAGCTACGTCAAAGCCGAACTTCCCTCTCTACCCAATCCTCCCTTTCACTACTGCTGATTCCTAGAGCATTCTCTAATACACTTTCTGGTATGCAATTCTCAATCTCAGATCCTGCTTCCCAGGGAACATGATCAGAAGCATTAATATTATTTAGTAAGTTAGAGGACAACAAAAACAAATGTATCCGGTGTGTAATGATTAACACAGGAGTAAGACTGTGTTGTCAAGACTGAGATAAAGTTATATATACATGTAAGTATTATTGTTCATTTAGGTTAGACTCTTGAATTCTTAAATTAGTGCTTGAGAATAGAAAAAGTAATTAATCAAAATATTTATATTAAATATTTTCTCTTTGAAGAAGCTGTCTAATTATATAACTGTTCATCTGAACAAAAAGAAGAACAAAAAGCCATGAAAGCTTTTAAACACAAGCAAAGTTAGTGTGCAAATTCTGCTTATCAGGGCAGGCTCTGCAATGCGGCCTATAATAAACTATACTGAAATCTGAGAGGACTATCACATGACCAGACTTACTCAGACACATTTACTAAGAGACCAAGAGTTTTCTTAGGTTACGCCTTTGTGTACTGACTTGGATTTCTTCCTTTTTCTGGCATCTTCCTCTCAATATGACTCTATCACTTTGTGCCAGAGAAGACAGTATGGCTAATCATGTAGTGACTTCTGAAAGGATTTGGCCTGACACATGTCACTTTTGGCCACTATGCATCGGTAGTTCAACATGCAGAACTAAGAAATAAGACTTTTACATACTCAGAAAGAGAAGAACTGAAAATATCAGTGAATGCTGGTAATGTTGACCAAAAGGACAGTTTTAAACTGTTGAAGGAGGATCATGTTTTAGTATCGATAAGAATTATAAGAGAATAAGACATTCTTAGTGTCATATTTTTTTTTTCCTAATACTGAGGATTAAACCCAGGGCCTCACATATGCATGACAAGTAATCTAGTACTTGTCTACACCACTGGCCCTCTGCATTTGTTGGTTTGTTTGCTACAGGGCCTCACTAAGTTTCCCAGGCCGGCCTTGAACTTGTGGTCCTCCTATCTTAACTGCCCAAGTAGCTGAAATTACATGAGTGCACTATCACGCTTGGCTAAGAATTCTGTTCTTGAGATAAATGCTTTGCATAGATCTTATCCTAGAAAAGGAACTAATTTCAAATTCCTCTGTTTATTATGTGATTTGAATGGAAGTACATTTAATTAAGTATAAACAGGGAGAGTCAGCAGCTAGAGTAGAATTTGACAAGGTATGGCAGTCTCTTCGATCATAAGATAAACGGTTAAAAAAAAAGCCACATTTGAATAATTGTGAGAAATTCAGCAATTTTTTTTTCCAGAGGCTTCTTTGAAAGGATAATTGTAAAATTTAAAAACAAGAATAAAATATAAATAAGATGAGCTTTGCCTGGATTTACTTCCATATTTGACTATTCATTCGATTAAAGAAAGGAATATTTACTGTTAAGTAAATATACTGTTAAGTAAATTTACTGTTAAGTAAATATATTTCACACCCTTACTTCTAGTGCATTCTACAATAACAAAAGCGTTTCATATGAAAATATTCCATATTATGTACAGTTCATAGGATGAAATGCTCACACATTGAAAGTTTCCCCTAGTTTAGATATGGAATGTCCCCCTAACACCCATGTCCTCAGCTTGCTACAATTTGGGAAGTGATGGAACTTTTAGGAGTTGGGGCCAAGTAGAAGGAAGTGGTCACTTCAGGGAGAGGAAGCCTGTCTTTGAAGGGAATAGACCTAAACTTCCAAAACTGTGAGCCAAAATAAAACCATCCTTCTAATAAGCTGACAATCTCAGGTATTTTGTTACAGTGGCAGAAACCTGACTAACACAGAGTCAATGAAAACTGAGTCATTGAATACACAAATTTCCTTGCTCTTTAGAATCTTAAAAATAAACTAACTTATTTTCGACATTTATTTCTACAAAATATCATCTTATGCAATAGATTACTGCAGGTCACCAAATCAGGACACAGAATTCTTCCATCACTCCCATCACACCATAAAGTTCCTTTTGGTACCTCTGGATAGTCACACCCGCTCCTAACTTTAACTTCTGGCACCACTTTTGTCATCTATCACTATAATTTTGATATTCTGAGAATGTTATGTAAGCAGAATCATATGATACATCATCTTTTAGATTTTTTTTTTTTTGTCAGTCAGTGTAATGCCCTTCATATCCACTCAAGTTTTGGTATGTACCAGTAATTTGATTTTGTTAATGAACACCAGTGTATGAAAAAGATGAACCATGGTTTATTCATTCACCTGTTGGCAATCTCTCTCTCTTTTTTTTTTCCAGTTTGGTGCTAGCACAAAGCCAATATAAATATTTATGTACAAGTTTCTGAACAAACACAAGTTTTTGTATGCACACAAGTTTTCATATCTCTAGAATATTCAGTAGTTGGGTTTCTGGGTTGTCTGGTCAGTGCATGTTTATCTGTATAAAAGACTGTCAGACTGATTTGCTACCATTTTACATTCCTACAAGCAACACAATATATGAAAGATCCAGTTGCTCTGCATCGTGTCAACACTTGATACTATCAGCATTTCAGCTTTTCTAATGTGTGTAGTGGCATCTCATTGAGGTGTTACTTTGTATTTTCCTAATGGCTGATGATGTTGCATTAATATGATGCTTTACACTTAATGTTTTGCATTTTTACAAGTAATATTTTGAACATCCTAATTTTCACAAGTTCAGTGGACTGTTATTTGAGTGATAAAAAAGCTGATACATATATCAGCTCTTTATATATATGTGTATATACACACATAGTATAGATAGATAGATATGTATCACATATATATGTGTATAGTGTAAAAGACAGTCAAATACAATCACAACAATGCAGATTCAAAACAATTTAAAACTAAAAAGGGACATGGAGGTAATTTAGTCAAATTTCTCTGTTTTACAGAGGAATGAGGCCCAGAAAGGTTAAATGACTTCTCACACTGCTGAAATCAAAACAAAATCACACTTTTGATGCTCGAATCTTTTCTGTAATGTTCCATCTAGTAAGTGAAAATGTATGTTTGAATCTTTCAAGAGACTGAGAATCTATTAGTTTTTTGCTTTGTTCTTTTAGGAAGCATTTCCTGACATTGATGTGAAATTGCCTATAAACCAGTGAACAGTCTTTCATTATTTTGACATTGAGCTGGAATGCCTTACTATAGATCCTGTCAATGGGTCTAGTTTCATCCTCTGAGGCTATTTCAGTGTAGATGTGATCACTTTTTCTCCTGGTAGGACTTTAGTTACTTGAGAACAGTCATCCTGATCTCACAAACATATTCCAAGCTAACCATGCATATTTCCTTCAATCATACCTACAGTTAGCTTCTTTGCTATCCTTCTTGTTTCCATTTAAAACAACCCCAGATGTCCTATGGTGCAAAATACTGAATAAAATATTTCTAACAATATACTCAGAGTCTGCATATTACCCAATTATACATATTCATTACAGGAAATAACAAAATGTCTATGTCTTTCACTTAGCATGAGTATTTCAATATATCATTAAAAGTGCTTGCAAATATATTTTTAAAATTTTAAGCTGGATATCTTTTTTGGGTTTTTTTTTTTTTTGGAGCCGGGGATCGAACTCAGCGCCTTGTACTTGCTAAGGCAAGCACTCTAACCACTGAGCTAAATCCCTAGCCCTGAATATCTTATTTTGAAGTTACACTTATTTTTAAAATGTGTCACCTGCTCATGGTACAAAATTCAAAACACTGAAGGCTTACAGCAAAACGTCATGATCTTCAGTTTTTTACCTGAATATGATATATTTCAGACATTTTTTAAAAAAAATACCTCTTTATGACATTCTACTACTTGGCAGTGGCAAATCTTAAATCATTCATCTTATTTTGCTATTACATATAAAACTCTAAATTTTTATATATAACTTGATGTGTAAATTTTAGATTATTTCTTAGATTCCTAGAAGTAAATTACTGCTTCCAGTAGTATGACCTGTGCATAACAACTGTACAGAATTGCCACTTTATGTTTGCACCAGCTGTATGTAAATGTCCATTTGTCGTAAATAATAATTTTTCCAGCTTATTAAACTTTCAAAAATGTTCAACACATGCCAGTGCCCATCCATTCTGTACAACTATGTGTAATTGTTTTTAAATTTTTACTAAACATAATAATCTACCATTAACATTTATGTTAAATTTTATCTTTACAAGTCTGTTTCACTCCCCAGATTTTAAAGTCCTGTAGTTAGCCTTAATCATATTTATAAAGCATAGCATAGACATATCCACAGAGTAGTTATTCTGTGTCATTTAAATGAGTGGATAAACTTAAAAGCTCTACTAGTTCATTGCCTATATTGTTATAGATGCTCAAAATTCTATCAACTTTAATTATAACCATCTAGAATTTAGCTATCCTTAAACTTTAAAAAATACCATATCCTTTCCAACTCTGAATCAGGTAAAAATTTGGTAATGGGTTCTATATACTGATTTTTCAAAGAAGCACAGTGTTGCCCCAGAGAAGGACTGTATATACTAACAACCTGTAGAAGGGCTGACTACCATCCAGGAGTCAGTGCTTTTGGGTGTTGTTGCTGGCTACTTTCCCTCCTCTCTGTCCCAATTTACAAGTGTATGATGAAAAATGTCAAAATGCTTCTTGATCCCAGATAAATATTTTTTACTGTTTTTATTTTGTAATAGCCTATTAACCCTGTCAGGAGGAACATTAGACTGAAATAAATTATGATAGGTAAATCCACACTACATTGGATTGATTGCTGCTTCGTCTCATGGATATTCCCAGAGCCTCTTTCATAATTTCTTTTGGATTCTTCCCTGAGACAACATGGTTCTGGCTGGGAATTAGAGGTTCCAGGGAATCTCAGTTTAATGAATAAAAGCTCAGGCACATAAAGATTAACAAGAGGGTTTCTATGTGATACAGATTTCCACTTTACAATATTGGAATCACATTTATGTATCCATGACTTCGTATTTCTGAGGATTTATGACTATTTGGGACTACTGAAAAAATGTTTTATCTTATGAATAGTTTTCATGTAACTAATTTAGGTACCTGCATATAGACAGCTATTACTCCTGCTACAGATCAAAGGAGATAGGGAATAGGAAGCATTTATTAACCAGAGGCTTTCTCTGATCACCTGGAATACTCACCAGGGGAACTTTGGGTATTGGCTTGGTTGCCACATTTTCTGGTTCTGGTAATACACAGTAGTTAACACTGTAAGGTTTCTTTCAAACTTTGACAATCTGTGTCAAAGCATACTGTGTAGTCTGTAATTTGCTAATTCCACTAGTTAATACAGTCTCTCTAAGAGGTCTTTGAGAAATTCTATACCTCCACCCCTCTTTCGTCATCTCTTATTCTTCCTAACCCAGAAAAACCTGTGATGGAAAGTTTTGTGTCCACTTGACTAGGATAAGGAAGGCCCAGATACCTAATAAAATATTAGCTCTGCACATGGATTTCTGGACGAGATTAGCATATGAATCAGGAGACTAAGTAAAGAAGAATGTCCTTGCCAGTGTGGGTAGGCATCATCTTTCCATTAAGGTCCTGCCTGAATAGATTTTTTAAAAGGCAGAAGAATTTGCTTTCTTCTCGAGCTGGAACATCAATCTTCTCCAGTCCCTGGACATCAGAGCTCCGAGTTCTTGGGCTTTCAGACTCCAGGACTTAGCGCCATCAGACCCCATTCTCTGTCCTTGGACTAGGAGTTACACCACTGACTTTACAGGTCCTCAGGCCTCAAAAACTCAAACTGAATTGAACCACTGGCTTTACATATTCTCCAGCTTGCTGACAGCAACTCTCAGGCCTCCATGACCATTTGAGGCAAGTCTCACAAACTCCTTTTACCTCTTTAAAAAAGTAAACTGAGGACCAATAAAATTTTAAAGTTTAATGGTGATTTATGAGTCCTGCAATTCCAAACCAGAAGTGATTTGGGAGGTCCACTGAGAGAACAGAAGGGAGACACTTTTATAAGACAGACAGAAATAAAGCAAAGTAAACGGTTGGTTACAGCTAAACAGTTGCTTTAGTTGGTTTTACCTCGCTGAGAGTCCCTAGTTATACAAATGTGTTGGCTGCTTTGAGTGGTTGAGCTTAAGTTCTGCTTTTCCTTAATATATGCATTTACAAGAACTAGCTCAAGTTTTGTCTCACATTTACAAATCAAGTAAGTTTAAATTGTGAGACCCATGTAGCTTTGTCTGCTCAGGAGTTCTTCGGGCTATGTCTCCATTTTAACCTACTTTAAATATGTATCTATTATATATGAAATACATATTCCATTGGTTTTGTTTCTCTGGAGAACCCCAATATACTAATCTAGGAGGGAATCTTAATAGATTTTAAGTTCTGTTCATTAATTTTGTTGGGGTGATGTAATAAATTACCACAAACTGGTTTAAAATCACAGAAATTTATTTTTTCACAGTTCTGAGGTTGGACATTCAAAATGACTGCATCATCAGGTCTGTGTTTCCTACTGATGATCCAAGGGAGAACTGGCACTTGGCCTCCTCCAGCTTCTGGATGCCATCAGCATTCCTTCACTCTGCCTCTGTGATCACAATGTCTCCTCATTTTCTCTGTCTTCTTTTCCATCATATAGTCACTGGATTTATGATCCACCAGGTAATGCAGGATGATCCACTCATCTGAAGAGCCTTACTTAACACCCTTTTAAAACCTTTATTCTAGTAAGGTGACATTCACAGGTTCCAGGATTCGAAGGTAATTTACCATTTGGGGTGTCCACATTCAACACTGTCTCACTGTTAAGGAGGCAAGCTTTTCCATTCTTTCAAAGTTTTGCCTCTTGGAGCTTTGAAAAAAATTCAAGAAATCTGTCCATCACCTTAGCTTTCAAGACTTGTGTTTACAGTTTAAGAATTTCTTGGGTAAATTCACTTTATTCCTTTTTTTTTTTTTGATGTCCCATATCCCAATGAATGACACTAATGGGAAGTCAAAAAAGCAGGCACAACCATGTGTCACTTAACAATAGTAATATATCCTGAGAAATGCTTTCTTAGGCAATTTAAAACATTTTTAGTATGTTTGTAGTACACATTGATTACACTAATCGTGGAGAGTTGGCACATGTACTAACACATCTGAGTTCGTTTTTTTCATCCCCTTCTTCTCCCCTCTTTCCCTCCACCTCTTGATCCCCTTCCTTTTCGCAAAAGCTGTATCTCCATTTTGTTCTTTATATTTTGGGTTTCTCATGTAAGAGAAATCATACAATATTTAGGCTTGCGTGTCTGACTTATTTCACTTAATGTTAATGTTACGGTGCATCCGTTTTCCTACAAATGACGTATGTTTCTTCTTCTTTGTGGAAATTCTGTCCTTGTGTGAATGTTATAGAATGTACATACACAAACCTAGAAGATATAGGTCAATCACTTGATAAAACTTCCTGAAATTTTGTCCTTGTGTGACTTTTACAAAGTGTACTTACACGCACCCAGAAGGTAAAGGTCAATCATTCCATTGGGCCTCCTGATGCAATCAAGAGATGTGGGAAATATATGAAATGCATGAACCTGCTGCTAGCTTACCAGCACACTGCTTTACAGTAAACTACTTTGTAAACAAGAGTACACTCTAAAACAGTTTTAAAGTAAATACACAAACCAGTAACATAGTGGTTCACTATTACTGAGTAGGTGTTCTACTTTTGTACAACTGACAGCAGGGTAGGTTTGATGACACCAGAAACCTGACAATATGTGAGTACTGTTGAGCCACTTTAGGATACTGATGATGCCACTCAGCACAGGAATTTTTCAGCTCCATTATAATCTCATGCGATCACTTTCACATATGTGGTCTGTTTTGGCCAAAATATATGGAATATAACTATAATTTAGAGTATAAGATTTTTACTTTCCACCTTGAAGGCAGACATTTACCCATGTATAGTTTTCTAGGACCTATTCTGTTTCCCATAATTCCTCAAATACAGGAACAGTGTCCTCAGATCTCATTTGTACTTCTCCCTCCAAGGCCTGGAATGTGAACCATTGATAGCAGATGATATAATGTGAGCAGCAAGGAAAATGTGTTCAGTGTCTCACTCCCAGAGATTAGTACAGGTGAACATCATTCTAGATTATTTCTTCATATCTCTACACATTAATGTACTTTTGAAAATAAAAAATCATCAATGCCATTATACTGTTTTGTAACCTGTTGTTTCGCTTAATGGAGTGTACTGTACAGATTTTCACCTCAGTAACTTCATGTCAACATCATTCTCTCTTAAGAACACCATTAACTTTTTTATCCTATTCTCCCCCTTGAATCCTCCCTTCTTATTCCCTTCCTCTCATCTAATAATAGGCTTTCTTCTACTTTTATGTCATCTCTTTTAGATTCCACATATTAAAGAAAACATGAAATATTTGTTTTCCTGAACCTGGTTTGTTTGGCTTAACATGATCTCCAGTTCCATCCATTTTCCTGCAAATGGCATTTTATTCTTTATGACTGAACAATAAATACTCCAACTGCACCTATGTGCTACAATTTAACCATTCATCTGTTGACAGGCACGTAGGCCGGTCCACATATTGGCTATTGTGAATTATGCTACGAGAAACCTGAGTATGCAGGTATCCCTGTACTATGCCAAATTTTAGCAATATTTAATAGCAATATTTACTGTTTTGCATTCTTGATGATAGCCAGCCCGAGGTTAGACTCTCAATGTAGTTTTGATTTGCATGTCTCTAATGGTTAAAGATGTTGGACATTTTTCCATATACTTATTTGTACTGTATGTTTTGAGATTTTTCTGTGTAGTTCATTTGTCCATTCATTGATTGCACTATTTGATATTTTGGTTTTTTATATATTCTGGATATTAATCCCGTTGGGTGAGTAGCTGGCAAAAATTCTGTCCCATTTTATAGGCCATTCTCATCACTCTGTTGTTTCCCTTCTGTGTACAAAATTTTTAATACTATATCCTATATACTACTCTTTTGAGCACTGTTAAGAAGTCGCAATTTATTGAGGTATTACTGTGAGCCTGATTCAGTGTTTTAAATGTGTTAATTGCATAACTCAAAACAAACCTATGAAAAATAGGATTACTTCCATTTTAGATGGGACAAAGGAGGCCTACAGTACTGTAATTAGTAAATGCTGCTTAGAAACAAAAATTCAACAAATTTATTTTAAACATGTAATTAACTTTTATTAGTGATTCTAATAAAATCAGCAGCATCTTACTTCATAATACAATAGGTGCACCAATGAGCTGAGCTGAGGAGATAGACTTCATAGATACAAAAGTCTGAACAAAGCAGAAATAAGGAGCAAGAAGACTGGTCATTTCAATACTATTTTCCTAACAGGTTAAAGTGGAGGGTATTTCTTTATCATGTCAACTAAAACTGGCTTGTTTTGGGGATTTGGCCATTTTCTCTCTCCTGATTTCCAAAAAGATCAGGTAGACAATTCAGTTTCAGTTTGGTGATGCAGAAATTTAGTATAAGTTATTCCATTTTGGTCAGATCTAATGGGCCTATCAGAAGCTGGCTAGAAGAAATAACCTCTCATAAATTTTAACAATTTTAAGTAATTTAACAAGTTTAATAATTTTAACAAGTTTAAGTAGAGAATTAAATCCAGGTTTGCCTGAACCCACAAACAAATACTCAAATTTTCCCTATTTTAACTTGTATTTACTTTGAAGTGAATGAAGCAAAATATTAGTTGGACAGTTTAACTTTCTGTTAGTTCTAATCTTATATTAGAAGCTGCAAGTGGGTTTTTCTCTGCCTTAATCATTTCTTAGAGCTGCGAATAACTTTAACAGGTCCATTATTTGTCCTCTCAGCATTTTTTTTTTTTTTTTGCAAGTTTCACCTCATTTGGGGACTTCAAGTTTCTTGACACTATCCTTCAGGGCTCAGGTTACTTTCTTATAATTATTCTTGGTTTGCTGTTGCTTTCTCCCCAAGTTTCTGTCAGTTTCAATTAGCCAGGCAATTCCTCTTTGTTGGGCAGAATCAGGTTTCCCAGTTACATACTCTGTTGGGACATTAAATCATGAGAAAGACAAGTAAGGAACTTTTTAAACAGTTTGATTTTAGTCCAATGAAACTTTTAAAAGGTGTCCAGCTATTTGAATTTTGTTTATTGCATTGCTACAGGTATTGACAAATAATGATTTAAGGCATTGTGATAATAATGAATTCTTGTGTACTCTCCCCAACCCCCAGTACTGGAGATTTAACCGAGGGGCTAGTGTGTGCCAGGCAAGTACCGTACTCCTGACTTTCAATCTCAGCTTCCCACCTGCCTTTTAGATTTGGAGACAGTTTCGTTAATTTGCCCAGGCAGTCCTTGAACTTGAGTCTTCTGTCTCAGCCTCTGAAGCAGCTGGGAGGCAGAAGTGTGTACAACTGTGCCTGGCTCAACAATGAATCATCCTGTGAAGAAATCCATCTGATAGCACATATTTGGAACCAGTGGTAAGCTCTTGCATAGAATACTCTAAAGCAGTTCCATGTTTCTCATTGTCTAGATGTATATCTGGTTACTCTAATACACTCCTGTTTCTCATTTCCCACACAAATTCATCACATGGAGGAATATTTTTTATTTATACTAAGCTCATTTTATTTGTGTATCATGTTTAGACTATAATCTCAAATGAGAAAGCAGGGGGATATGAATTCTTCAGTGTGGGGGACTAAACCCAGGGCCTCAAGCATGCTAGGCGAGTACAGACCCACTGAGCAGTGCTCACAGCTCCATTTTTGCTAACTTCCAAGTAAAACTTAACAATTCTTTCAGTTATGAGCATATGCGATAAACCACAGGGTTATCAGAAGTGCTGGTGACTTTTTCATCTGTAAAAATAACAAATATTTTCCTTTGTATTACTAGAGTTGTAAATATCTCCAGATACAGTTGGTGTTCATTACTCCAAAATTATGGATATTGTTAGACCCTCTGCTAGATTTAATGCATTAAAAGCAAAAATATAGTTCACATTTACTATTCTCATTACTGTAGTCTAGTAGATTTGTTTTCATTTATAATGCTATGTATTATATTGCATGTACTTACAAACATTTTTCTGAAAAGGGCACTACAGGTTTCAGCAGACTGCCAAAAATGTCCACGGCAAAAAAATAAAAACGTTAAAAAAAGGTCTGTCACTGACTGGCATTGTGGTTTTAAGAACATGCATTCTGGTGTCACACTGCTTGGGTTCAAATTCAGCTATGCTAATGACATGGGATGATCAAAAAATACAGTGAATGTTTAAATTTAAACTTTATTACAGTGTGGTCATCAATCCCCTTCAAATACACACCCTCACTTCTAACAGACCATTCTTTGCACTTTCTAAAACAGTTCTGGAAGTCGTCTGCCATGTCTTTAAAAGGCGTAATAAAAAATATGGTGAATGTTGCGGCCCAGTGCCACTCCGCGGAAAGGCAGGCTCATAAAAAAACATGGTGTGTCCTCATCAAGCTTATTCACCAGATCTGTCACTGTGCCATTCTGGCTCTTCCTCAAAGTCAAATGACCACGTAAGGTAAATATTTTGAATTGATTCAGGACATCCATGCAGCCACAACAGTGCAACTAAAGACATTCTTGAAACAGGACTTCCAGGACTGCTTCAGAAAGTGCCAAGAATGACAGGATTAAATGTGTTTAAAGGTAGGAAGAGTGTTTTGAGAGGGAGTAATAGCAATATGTCTTTTATTGCAATAGTTAAAAAAAAAAAAAAGTAAATATTCACCTTATTTTTTGATCACACCTCAATCTGCTTCCTTGGCTAAGTTATATATTTTCTTTGTGACTCAGATTCATGTGTAAAGTGAAGATGATACCTACCTAGAAGTCTTCTCTAAACAGCATAATACAATGCAAGGCACATGGTATGTTATCTTAACATGTTACTGGTAAAGGTTTCATTCAGAACCTATTGACATTTATCTTACATTCAGATTTTTTTTAAATCATTGTTACCAGCTAAAATCTAAAATTACATAATTAATGACTAATTTTACATGAATGCTTAATGAAACACATATACAATATACAGAAGAATGACATAATGAAGACCCACAGACCCTTGATCCAGTTTAAGAGACAAAAATGTCATTTTAGGAACATACACGTAACTTGTTACTCCAATTATGACAATTTTGAGCATGAGAGGAGAATATTACTAGTTATTTTACTAGGGAAATAATGCAAACTACGACTGTGCCAGGCAAACAAGGAATGTGCAGTCAAACCAACATTTTTAAGATCTTTGTATGGTCATTTCAAGTCCCACCTTTTCCCCTTTGTAGCTAGAGAAAATCGCTGCCTTGAATTTTACGGTTATTCTTTTTTAGTATATGTGCTGCTAACACGAACACATGGTTATCACTCTTTTGCTTTATGTATTCACTCATGTTTGTACCCTTAAGATACTGTTCACTTTCACTGGTTCTTTAACTTATGTAAGTGGAATCCTACTATAAAATGCTTTTTGTTTTGCTCAACATTTTAAGGAGATTTATCCATATCCATAGACTTGTAATTCATTTTTTCTATTGCTACATTTTACTGTATGAGTAAATAAAACGTATTTAACTTCTCTACCACTATTGGATAAAGGCATAGTTTTCAATTTTTAATACTATAAATTATACTGTTAAGAATTTTCTTCCTCATCTCTCCTGGCACACATTTTTGGCTGGGCTACAGAAGATATATATCTTCAAGTTTATTAGACAATGCCAGATTTTTTTCTAATCTTTGTATCTATACTTCTATCAACAATGTTTAAGTGTTATGGAGAAAATACCATCAGATTTCAATTTTTGTTGATCTGGTGGGTGGGAAATAGTATTTTCTTGTGGATGGGTTATTTCTTCAAATTTTCTTCTCAAGGAACTGTCTGTTAGGAGTGAGGGTGATGTGGAGAGCAGTCTTTTATCTTCTTTTTATTGAATTGTGCTACTTTTCTACATAATCTGAATACCAATCCTTTTGCTAGTAATATATTTTAACATTTCCCATAATAAATATGCTTACCACTGAAATACAAAAACATGTAATATAAATATTATGGGGAAAGTAAAGCACATAAAAATCCTGTATGCAAAACAGAATAAGCCCCCATTTACCTTAACAATTATCAATTCATCACAAATCTTGCTTCATTTACATTATCATTCATTTTTACTCTTATTATTTTGAAGCACATCTCAGATATCATAGGTCTACTCCCTGAGATAAAGTAAAAACTGGAAGTATACCCACCCATATTCTAAACATCTCACTTGCTCACTAAATTAAAATGATCTTGGATTAGGCCCCAAGCCCCTGCCAGAAGTCAAAATGCTTTCTGTAAGAAATATTATTGTATTGACCACAAAGTATACAATCAAAGCAGTTCCGACATTCAATCAAAAATAATACAAATGTAAAAAATTTTATAAACTGATGTAGTAAAATATTCAAAATAACATAAAAAAATAAAAACAATGCGGTGGGCTAAAACAAAGAAAATAAAAGAAGCTTCAGGTAACAATAGACTCTATAGTTATTAGATATAGTTTTTAAAGTGACAATTATTAATGTTTGAAAAAATAAAAGATTGGATTGAGATACTGGGCAAATAATCGGAAACAATAAAACAAAACCAAACAGAAATGCCTGAATAAACTACTAAAAAGATAACCATTTCCATTGATATTGTTAACAGGATAGAGTATTAGAAGAAAATAGTGAACTATAACAACACAAAGAATTACCTAGAATAAAAGATAAGTAGACAATTACATTGAAAACATAGGGAACAACATAAAATAGTAAAACCCACATGTAACTGGAGTACCAGAAGAGAAGAGAGGGATGGGGCAGGGAATCAGGGTAATAGCTGATAAAATCTGAGAATTTTTTCAAAACAGATTAAGGACAATGGATCCAGATTCAAGAAGCGTTACAAACCTCAAAGTGGGGGGGGAGGGGCAGAAACAACATGTAGATATATCAAACTTAAGATAAAATCTTAAAAGAAACCAAAGTACAAAAGAAGTTACCTTTTAAGGGGCAAAAATAAAATGACATGATTTCTTAGAAGAAATAATGGAAGCGAGGAACGATGGAATATATCTTAAAAATAATAAAATAGATACTAATTTGGTAAAAATGTTCTTTTAAAATGAAAGTAAAATAGAGTTTTAACTCCTGGCAAGTAAACATTCATAAAAGCAAATACCGAAGCAGGGCCTTCAGGAAAAATAAATATAATCTCGGATTCAAGTAGCCATGAGGCACAACAGCAAAAATAAATGTTTGAGTAAATGTAAATGCATCTTAATTGCATAATGTTTTTGAGATTTAGGAAAAAACTCATTAAAAACACAATTTATATAACATGGGATGGATAGTAAAAGAGGTCGGTATGTTCTCAGGTGCTTACATTATCCAGGAAGAGATACAATATCAAATTATATCTGAAGTTGATAAAATAAGATTTCATGTTGTAATATTTAAGGTAAACACAGAAATCAATACTAAACAGAACATAACTGTCAATTTTATGGGGTTGTGTAAATGGAGTAATTAAAAATAATCAATTTAAAAGAAGGCAAAAGAAAAACAGAAGAGGTGGGACAAATTTTTAAAAGCAAGAAAGATAGATGCAAATCTAAATACATTAGTAATTATGTTACATGTAAACTGAGAAAATTCTCCAACTAGAAAACAAATATTATTACAGTAACAATTTTTGAATTAAAAAAATTTCCTATTTCTCCTCAGCTAAAATACTCCCCCATCCCTACACTCAGAATAAAATCCAAACTGCTTCTTGGTTTTCAAAACTAACATGATATATCCATTTGTTATCCCTCCCAAGTTATTCTTCTCTTACTATGCTCCAACCATGCACATCTTCCTTTTCCTTTTGAAATATCCCAAATTAGATCATACCTTTGGGTTCTGCACCATTGTCCCTTCGTCAAGCAAGAAGGGTTTTCCCTATCTTTACAAAGCTGAGTTCTCTTATCATTGAAATAGAAGCTTAAATAGCATCTTCTTAGAAGTGTTCCATAATCACTTAATTTCAAATAATCATTTATTTTAATTTCCAAACTAGTACTTCTCACTATTTTATATTTTCCTTATATATTCGTTTATGGTCTATTATTACTAAAACATAAATTCCCTTATAGTAGATAGATACTATGTCTGCTTTATTTACCATAGTCTCCTTAAAAGTATAGAATAATGATTGGTACACAGTTGATAATAAATATTTAATGGGTGACTAAAACTAATATAGGTTTTAAACAAATACTCTCTTATGGTTTTACTTATTGCTTTTGATGGTGGTGGTTGTTTACTAAAAGGTATCAAAATCCCATTATGTATGTCAGTGGGCCTTGAAAATGTGCACTGTACTAGTTCTGTAAAATCTGTGGGAGTTATTCCAGCAATTATTTAGATAGGTAGTGTAGTCCTAGCAACAACTGTGGTAAATGACCTAGAAATAAAGGGAGGTTCAGAGAAAGGCTACTAAATTATAAAGGGTTGCAACTTACTTCTAAAAAATATTATCCCCAAAGCTAGAAAGAGGGCAATATAAGTAGATGTCAAAGAGCATAATTTGAATACCATAAACAAACCATCATCACTTCTTTACTTAAATAAAAGTTCAAAAAAATTTCCATACTGCAGAAAGGTTCTAGAGAAAAAAATTTAGAGGTACTGGGGATTGCACCTATGGCCTTCACACCAAGCTGCATCTATAGCACTTTTTAAATTTACTTTGAGACAGGGTGTTGCTATGTAATCCTGGCTGTTGGCTTTGAACTTACTATATAACCCAGGCTGGCATCAAAATTATGATCCTCTTCTCTTAGTCTCTCAAGTCCTGGGATTACAGATGTGAACCATCATGCCCAGCCTAATGATTGTTCTTGCTGTGTCCTTACATGGTGGAGAGCAGAGAGAGGGTTAGAAGGAAGCCCTTTCTTGTCTCTTCTTATAAAGGCAGATATTTGTTATGATAGCTCTTCCCTCATGACCAAATTACAACCCAAAGACCCAACTACTGATATCATGACATTGTGGGTTAGGGTTTCAATATATAAATTGGGGGGGAGGGGCAAACACAGTCATAATGTTCCTTTTAATTTAGAAAATTAAAATTTCCCATTAGAAGGACTAGTTTAAAGGCTTTCAAAAACAGCTAAGTAACAGTCCACTAAACAATATGACAGAATATAGCCAGTTTCTTGTACATAAGATTATTCCCACTTTTAACCATTATAGGTATTTCTATAGCTAGCATTTTTGTTGACAAAGAATTTTAAGGGCAATTTAACTGAAATTATTTTTGGCCACAATATTCATTTAAATGGTATTTCTTAAGGAGAAAACAGCAAAACAAAACAAAAACTAGGTTCTGGCTCTCTAGGTAGTTATAATCTAATAGAAAAAATACGAATTATAGAAAAAACTACAAAAAAGCATATAATCAGATAAAGAAAAAGCAGTGGAAATTTTTCAGAGGAGAAACTAATCAAAATAACACTTGCAAAACACATGGATTTTGAAAAAGTGCCAGGTTTTAACGGTTGGAAGAGTTCCAGATCAGTATGGGCATTAACAGAAGATGAAACTTTCTGTTGGTGTACCCAAATATTTAAGAAATTCTTATTCAGGACATTTAAACTTATCAAAAAACCCTAATGGTGAGGAACCAAAGTTCTTCTCAAAGAATGTGCTCCTAACTCCCTTGACAAAATGACCCAATTTCTTACTTTCATCATCTACATGTTTTTTTTCTTTCACGCTCCCTTTCCTTTGAACCTTTCTTTGCCAAGGACTCCAGTCCATTTTAAGTAAAGGAAACAAGCAAATTTGAAGTAGTACTTCAAAACAAGTAACAGAAAATACTGTTATTCCCTAGAATAAAAAAGACTGAGTGACATTTCCTTAAAACAAATACTTATATTAGTCAAAAATATTACCTATATAGATTTTTCACACACTGATACAGATAGCTGTGTGAAATATAAACATTAAAAGATATTAACCAAATAACCTTTGATAAAGGATTATTTATCAAAGGTCCACAGGCTAAATAAGGAATACAGAGCCCCCATGGCCTATTAAAAATGATAAGCAGGTAACAAAAACTGACTCTGACTTCTTTTCTTGGTTTTAGTCTGGCAGAAATGGATTCTATCCTGATAATAATTCCAGTCCTACTGTCATATAGGAGGAGATGCTCTGTGAACCTCAATGAGGCTGCCAGGTTTAGGACAGATGTAAGAACCACAGTGTCAGAAATGAAAGAGTAATTCTTCACAGAAGTGTTGTCACTGACAGGTTGATAGCCATTTTCCTTTTCCACCTTTTCTTCCTCAAGGATAGCAGTTGCTTCCTACAGATACACCAGCAGACAACTCCATTCCCTCTCTACCACACTTAACCACCTGCAGATGCCCTGGGGCTTGTCTATTTACAACCTTGTCCCTATACAGCAAAAGCAGAACCCTCAGGGAAGTTCTGGATTGATCCTGAACAGAACCTGTTTCACAAACTATTACTCAATCCCACCCACTTCCAGCTGTTTCTGCCAATACTTTTGATTTCTATTTATCTGTCATGCTATATTCATTTATATCCCTACATTTAAAGTAAAAAAAAAAAATTCATATACCCAGTCTCTGTATCTTTTCTAATAGAAAGCAACTAACTGCTCCATGCACATTGTGTTGTGTTGAATCACTCAGAACTCAGGGACTTCTGGCCATCTATAGTTTGAATATCATCCCCTCCAGGTACTCAGATAAGAAGGATGAGACAACATCTATAGCCAACCTTCTTAACTTCCTCTGAAACTTCTTAGTTTCCCTCCCCAGTTCCAATTCCATGACAAAGCTTGTTATGGCAAAATGAGATCTCACGGATGAAAGTACAGATAGCCACGACTTAAGTAAGGCTCCTCAAATTGTGAGAGAAATTTCTGGGCTGAAGATGTTCTATAAAATCACTTTAAGCCTGTCTCCAGGACTGTCTCATTATAATAAAAAGGCAGAAGAAGTTGACTGATAGAGTGGGAAGGGGCAAATCACAAAATTAAGAGGTATACGGTTATTTCACGTCTTTCCACTTGATAATTTTTTCTTTTTCAGCCAAACAGAAACTGCCCATATTGGAATGAGAATTGTCTTCTCGGTTACTGTGTTCTTGGAAGACGCAGTTCTGGCTTCAGCTGTGAATTTGCAGAAACTTCTCACAATCGGATTCCACTGCACTGAGGAGATGTAGAGCTGCAGAAGCCACTAAGTCAGGGAACCAAAACGACAGAGGGACAGACAGGTCTAACAGTGACGGCGAGACTCCCAAAAGGACGAAGTCAGGAAAACGAAAAAGTGGAAAAACATAAAGGACGTTGACTACGACGCGACAATCACCAGGCTGTCGCCGCACGCCCACCGCCTGACGACGTTCTTTATCTTCACTAACTCCACGGGCGTGGGGTCTCCGCCCATTCCAGCCACCACCCTGTATCTCCATCACCTCCCAGCCGGAGGATGCGCGCCTGACGAAACCACCCAACCTACCTCACACTCGGGTCTGGCGCCGGCGGCGCGCTCCGCCCGCCCACCTACCTGTGCTGCGCCTGCGCCTCGCCGCGCTCTTTCAAGGTCAGCACCGCCCCCAGCCCCTCACCAAGCGCCCACGGAAGTAGCCGGAGCCGACGTCCTGCGTATCCTCACCTCTGCGTGGCGTGGGGTCGCCGGCGCTCGCGTGGGGGCGGGACTTCCTGTCCCGCGCGTGCGAACTTCCGGTAGAGCCGGAAGACCTTCTCCCGCTCGGTTTCCAGGGGTTCCCTTCAGCTGCACCGGGAGGGGAGATCCGGGCGGCCCCGGTCTCTCCGGGGTGTCTGATCCACGAACCGTCGTTGGCGCCATGGTGAGTCCTTCTGTGAGGTCAGGAGTGACAACACTAGGAGTGAAAGGACCGGGAGGTCATTGCTGTGGAAGGCACCGGTGGAGTGCCTTGGTTGGAATGGGACGAGCCTCGAGGCAGGACCCTCCACCTGCTTCTGAGTGCCTGAGCCCTCGAGGAAGCAGCGTCCGTCCTGGCCAGGTGTGGGACCAGCTCGGGGGCGGATGGCGACCCCGCCTGTCCATACCCAGGTGGACCCAGAGTTGACCTTGCCCGGCTCATCTCCTAGTCCCTGCCACCTGTGCAGCCCCAGGGCAGTGGCCAAGAATTTAAGGCTTTAGAAATGCCTTGAGTCACTCCAAGAACACAACAGGTTCTCTTCTGGGAGAAAAGCAACACCTGTGCCTGAAAGAAAGGTGACAAAATAAGTTTATCTTTCAAATTCAGATACGTAAGAATTTGAAAGGCATGTCAAATTTTAAAAGTCCAAAGTTAGTAAGAACAGATTTTTTTCCGAAAGAAAAATTGCAGAGGAATGAGCTATTGCTCTAGGGAGAATACCCAGAACTTAGGATCTGTAAGTATCTCAGAGGTTAGGCAGGAAGAGTTTTTCTTTCGAAGGGAGTGACAAACATGGCTAGAATCAGAAGAGTGGGATGAAAGGATGGTATGATGGCCAATAACCAGAAAAAGTTTTACTCTTAAGAGAGGCTATCCTGAAGAGGAGCTGTTAAGGAGAGTTTGTATGCCGTTTCAGGCCCAGGGTAAGGCAAAGTTCAGAGACCTGTAGGAAGAGAATCTTAATCGAAGTTTGGTTAGTAAGCACTTGGTTCCAATTGATCAGTGGGAACAAACGGTTCAACAAATCACTTATGATCAAAAATGGGAGTTTTATACTGGGAACTGAGCCCAAGGGGTCTTCAAACTGAGATATATCCCCAACCCTTTTAGTTTATTTATTTTTATTTTGAGACAGGTACCTGCGAATTTATTTTGGGGCAGTTACCCATAAATTTATTTTTGTTTTAGTCTAAGTTGCTAAGTTGTGCAGGTTTAATCTTCCTGTCTCAGCCTCCCAGAATGCCACATTAGGATTCATTATCAGTGTTTAATATTCTATGGATTTAGACAAGGTGTTATATCTAAAGATGTGTATTATATCTAAAAAAAATCAAACCAAGCATTTTCACTCCTCTAAAAGTCTTCTGTGTTCCACCTGTTCAATTTTTCCTCTCCCAACTTCTGGTAACCACTGATCTGTTTTACTGTTTCCATGGGGGGTTGTGTTTTTTCCAGAATGTCATATAATTAATTGGAATTGTATAGTATGTATATTTTGAGATTAGCGTCTTTCACTTAGTAATATTCATTTAACATTTCTCCATGTCTTTTCATGGTTTGGTAGCTCATTTCTTTCTTTTCCTTATTTTTCCCTGTGCTGCCAGGGCTCTAACCTGTCTTTGCTCCTTTATCAAGGAGCAGTTGATTGTATTTATCTGGTATATTTCTGGCCTCTATTCTGTTTTATTGACCTGTTTGTGTATTTCACCAATACTGCACTATCTTCATTACTGTATTTTTGTAGTAAGTCTTGGGGTTGGTTAGTGTCAGTCTGGTAATTTTTTTCTTCTTTGATATCACCTTTTGTGGGTCTTTTGCTTCCCCTTATAAATTTTGAAGTCAGTTTTTTTGCTATTCACAAAATAACTTCCCAGGATTTTGATTGGGATTGCATTGAAAATGTGGATCAATTTGCGAGGTCTGACATCTTGACAGTATTAAGTCTACCTATCTACAAAAATGAAATAGTTCTCTGTTTATTGAATTCATTGATTTTGATCATCAGACTCTCATGGTTTTTCCCATACAAATCTTGTACATATTTTCTTAGATTCAGTGCTAAGTATTTCATTTTTGGATGTAAATGGTATGTTTTAGTTTCAAATCCTTCTTGCTCATTACTGCTATAAAGAAAAGTCATTGACTTTTATATGTTAACTTGTATATGCAACCTTGCTGTAATTGCTTATTAGGTTCAAGATATGGCACTTATTTTTATTCTTTTACATTATTACAGTTCTTAGAGCATGCATCTCATTCATTGAAAACGTCCTAATTTTACCTTCATATATTTTCCTTATGTAAAAGACACATATTAATTCTTTATTAGATTAAATATCTTTCCCATTCTGGTCCTAAACTATAAGATTTAGAAAAATTTGAAACAATTTCAACTTTTGCTACTTTGGTATTGAGACTGAGAATCTTAATATATGATTACAGTGTTTTTAAAAATAGTTAATCAAGATATGACAATTAATCTGCATCTGCTTGTACATGAATATTTCTAAAAATGACTTTGTGGATATCAGAAAATAAATACAAGGCATTGAAAATGCTTGAAGGTAGAACCAGGTGACCTTTATAGTTTGACTTCAGCTTGTGTGATTCTGAGTACATGAAATTGTTGGTTTATATTTAGTTGAATGTATATTGTAGACACAGAAGAAATGTTCAATTTGTGAGATTCAAGAAGGATGTTGCAAGGGTTGGTAGGACTAGATTTTTAAGGGTAAGTAGAAGTGCTACAGGTGGGATAGGAAATTGAATTTTACTTTTCTGCAATAACAATGTTAGCTACATTTATCTAGCAGTTAATATTTATCAGATATTGTTCTAGATTATTTTAATTCATATAAATCCTTATAATGTAGTTAATCCTGTTTGATTTTTTTAAAGCTCCTGTTTATAAATGTATGAAAGTATTGAATTTCAAAAGTTCAATCCAGCTTTTGAAATTTTTTATAGAACTACTTTTATAATTAATGATGATAGTCCTAGAAGATCTTCACCAAATCTACTTAATACCTAATATAATAGCCCTCTAGAATTAGCAAAAGTAATCAATTTTAGGCATGGCGTGATTGACATTTCTAACCCAAATATCTGCCATTGCTGCAATAAATCACCAATAAAGATTCATTCATATTTCTTCTACTTTAATGAATCCAGTTAAGGTATTGCTTCACACCAGAGTATTTCATTAGCTCTAGGAATGGACTTCTTGTAACACTGATGGGGTATGAAACTATTAGAGAAATTGGGGGTGAAGAGTTGGGTGAATTGGTACCGTATTTCCCAGTCAGTGTAAGCATGTAGTGTGCGACACTTGGTCCAAACCTACTGTATCACAGTTACCCATTCCTTTTCCAGAAGGTTGTAAGCATTAGCTTGCTTCTTTTTCTTCTGTTTGGACTACTGCTGTTTCCTGCAAATAGAACTTTGTTTCTATTCTTTTATAAGTTGCAAAGAAAAATGTAGTCTTGGCAAGTAACTTGCATTCCTTCCCATAAGTTCAGTAGTAGGCCCTTTAAATGCATTTATTTTTATGAGAATTTTCCGAGATTATCTTCCTGTCTTCCCACATTACTTCTTCACAGCCATCCTCTCTTTATTTACTTATTTGTTACAGAGATCTTCTAGAGGGAAAGTAGAAGACCTAGATTATAGTTTTAGAGTCTGCAATAAGTTTGTGAAAGCAGAGAGTTTTGGCTTATGAATAGATGAGATTAATATAATTGGCACTAGACTGATAAGGGGAAACTTTTAAACACTAGTAGAGACAGTGTATGAAGAAAGAACTTCAGCAAGCTGTTCTGCTCCATTTTGTAAATATACACGGTAATTATAGACTTCCAACAGTTAATGCCATGAGTACTTGATGCTGTGAGGCTATGGCTGATTTTATTTTTTATTTTGTTGACTTATTTTTTTGCAATGCTGGGAATTGAACCCAGGGCCTTGCCCTTGCTAAGCAAGCGCTCCCACTGAGCCACATTCCCAGCCCTGTATTTAGTTTTTAAATAATCTTTAGACATTTAACTTTGCGATAAGTAATTAGGAACCTTTGGAAATTTTAATCTTATTTCTTTGTATAGTTATCTACACCTGCCCTTTACACAGTGCTAAGCTGACTTTTGTTATCTTTTACCTGGTGATTGCTACTGTTTGCCTAGCGTGATGATGTACTTAAAAAAACCAATGTCATTGTTTCCTGTGTTCTTTTTCTGCAGAGAAAGTTATACTAGGAGATTTTATTCCACCAAAGCTTCACGAATTTGAATGAAGACTTTGGCCACTTTTTACGATGCTTATAAATAATTGATCACAAAATGGCTCAAATTCTTATGGTTTGTAGGGATGTGTATTTAAGTATCCTATAAAGAGAGCCATTTGTTTCTCTGTTCAACCTTGCTTAAAAGAGAAACCATGGCTTTTTTTTTTCTCAAAATTTTTGCTTTTGCTAGTAAACTCATGAGAGTTCTACTTCCACTTAAATTGATGCTTCTTGGGCCCTCCCTTCCTCTATTAAATTAATCAATACCGGACAGTGAAGCTTTGCTGTATCATTTATTTCTAGGCGCTTTACTGTGGGTAGGTAGATCAGATGTTTTGTATTGCATATAGCTGTTTGTTTTTCTAATTATACACTGTAGGACAGAAAAGTAGAAAAGAGTCTGGATAACTGGAACTAGAAATAATTGTCTGTAAAATATGCTTTCCAGTCATTAAGTATACATAAGAAATCTTTGCAAACATTCTTTGAAGTATGGATCCTAACTTTAATTGAGACTTTAGCCTTTAAGATTAATACTGTTTTCTAATTTGATTTCAAGTCTGGGAAATGTAGCAATTTAGATAAATTTAGTAAAACCCTGTCTCTGAATAAAAGGGGCAGGTTGTAGATCAGTGTGAAGGCCTCAGTTCAATCCCAATACTACAAAAAAGGAAAAAATACAAACCAAAAAAGAATTGATCTAAGTCTTTGAGGTAGACATTTATTTATAAAACAAAAACAAAACAGTTGGACTGTTGACATTCACAAGAGAAATCCTGAGAGAAATCCCCACAAACCACTAATTGAGGTGAGAGTGCTGGAACTCTGGTTCCCTTTCAGGTCTCCTAGAAATATTAGCTTATGTAATTCTTACCAGGAGGAGGTTATTATTCATTGCCATTAGCAATAAAATAACTGCTTCTCACAGACTTAGATGGTGGTGTAGAAATGTTAACTTGTGAGTGCCAATGATTTAGTTTGTATTTACTTGACATATTACAGTCATAGACATTAGATAGGCTTGGGATTTTAGAGATCATTTGCCAGCCTTGTCATTTGATCAATAAGGAGTTTATCCCAGGGAGTGCTTTTCTAATTGCTCTGTAGCTACTTGGTAACAGAACTACTTAGATCATGTATTTAAATTATTTAATACATTAAAATATTCCAAATAAATGTACCATACGGTTAACATCGGGGTACACAGTAAGTTTTGTTGGCTGTTGTATATGGCCTTAAATTTAGAGTTACATTGAAATATTTATTTTAAATTTATTTAATGAAGCTTTATTAGTGTACTTGCCAAGGTTGTAATTTCTAGTTTGCTTAAAAAAGCTATTTGTAACATAAATAACATAATATTTGTAACATATTATATTAAATTATGAGAATTATCTCATAAAAACAAATATACCTCATCCCCTAGAGATATAGAAGGCACAAAATACTGTATTTTGCTTTTTTAGTGAATGATTTTCTTTATGCTGAATTGCAGTACTTGATATACTGTAATATGTTCCTGAACATAATGAAAAACAAGGGACAAATGTATGCTTTATTCTTTTATTTCATCAAAAGTAAATGTTTATTCAACTCGTATTGAAAACCTGCCATGTTAGGCACTGTCCTGGGAGTACAGGTAGAGTTGAAGAAAGGTGATGAATGCAGTTTTAGTGTGGGAAAGATCCTTGAAATAGTGGTTGAGCAGGATAGTGGCTAGTTGGGAGGTATGCTTGTTTTTTAGTGGAAGCTGGAAAGTCAAGGAAGGTTTTATGGAGGTGAATGGTGAAGACTGTGTAGGAGAGGGTCTGAACAAGATGATTTGTAAATTAGTTGTAAATGTCTTAATTTATTGCTTTTGGCTAATAGCTTCTTTGAATGTAGACCTGTAGGGATATTTTCTACAGCATCAGAAAACAACTCTTACAGTTAAAAAAGTGGCAGAATTTAGAATGCCTTCTTCTGTTGTTACTTACCAGTATCATAATGAAACATTTATGCGTGGGTTGGCTAGAGATGAAGTGACTTGTTAGCATGTTTTAAAATATTTCATTCTTGCTTAACATTTTAATGACTATGCTTTTGCTTTATATGAGATATTGTATAATTTATTCAACCCACTGTATCTGTTGAAAATTATCTTTTAAAGTAAACAACTATTAATTTCAGCTTGTTAAAATGGTTCATGAATTATATTTAATTAGAATGACCTCTATTCTTGTGAAAAAGTATCTTTATCCTTGCTCTGTATTTATTTAGTCTTCTGTTTGCCTTATCAACTTATACTGAAGAAAATGTCATCTCTTCTTTTTAAATTTAATCACAGTCTGATTAATGACTTTGTATTGCCTTCACCAGAAAGTCTAGAGCTGCTGTATTTGAATATAGGTGTGTAAAATTCATGCACTCTACTATATCTTAGGTCTAATTCTTAAAAAAGTTAAAATGTATGCAGGCATTTTATTGAGGATTTGTGCTTTTTCAACCTTAGTTTAAAATACAATAAATTTTTTAAACTTTTTTTTCTGAATTAGAAAACAACAATATATACTTGTTTTTACTTTAAGGAAATTAATAGTGTATTTTTTCTATGAAACGTTGGTGTTGGCAGACTAAGTTTATTCTTGAAACAAGTTCAAAAATCCATCTGCTTCAGTTCAGATCATAGTCGATATTTTATAGATAATTATTAAGTGTTGAGTTGAACTCTGAAATTGCTTTTTGGTAGGTCAAGACAGTTACATATTAGTACTATTTCATATGATTGATCCATGGATCTATATTAAATATCAATAGGTTACTTTATCCGTGCTCTTCTGTAATTCTCATTTCTAATTTATCATAGGCCTCCTTTAAAAAAGGATTTTTAGCCCAGTCTACTGTCTGTAGGGACTGAAGATACGTTATAAAACTAAATAAAGGCCAGTGTGGTTCTTGTATTCAACCCTGGCATACTAGAGTCGGTCTATGGGAAAGACTTCCTGTCTGTTCATAGTGGTTTTATGCTGCTTTTACCAGGATTTGCATCGACATTCTGTATTAGATCCTGTGAAGGGTTTCTGTTTAGACTAAATTAAAATAGCTCTCAATTCTATTAAAGTATCTATTGAAATAATCATCTAAAAAAACTCAATGTGGGTCTGTAGTCATCTGCATGTACGAACTCATCATACCTTTTTCCTTATATTTCTACATCTCCTTTCAGTCATGTTGACTACATTGTTAATCCTAGTATTTATTTTGGGTAGACATTTTTCTCTGCCTTCAAAGATCCTGACATCAGTGTGATCATGCTTAAGAACACCCTCAAGCTTTGTCCACTTTTGTGCTTTCTTTGGCATTGTTCATTAGCTGTGTAACTATCTTGGATTTTTCCTTTCCCTATAGCCTTAATTAAGTCCTCACTCTAGATTACTCATTTCTCTCCTGTTATGCCTAAACTGAATTACGCAAATTCATAGTTGTTTGTCATTTAATTCCTAGGTTCCATTTTTGTCAAAATTTCTCACAACTGTCAGTTGCCCTTCCCTTTCTATTTTCAGCTTACTCTACTTACTCTTATTCTTAATAGATGATTGTAGAACTTTGAAATAATCTGTAATGAGATTTCCAAAATGACTGTATCTACTAGAAAACAGGACATCTAGAATCTTGACCTGGTTTTTCCCCTATCCTGGCAAAGTTGACGTGATCTGGGAAGACCTCAGTTTTCAGATTTAATATATCTCCATGCTCTTTGTGCTTCTCTTTGGTAGGATAGACAAAGTCTCATAAATGCTTTTCATTTTATCCCTTCCTGATCCTTAAGTGATAAAATTGATTCTATTTTTTTTTTGCTTTAAGGATGTGCAGTTCACATACACACACACATACACACACACACTCCTGCACACACCACACACATTCTAGAAACTGTCAGATTTTTCTTTGTTGCATAGCTTCTCCAAGATACAGTTACATTAATTATTTCCATTTTATCTGTACATAATCACCTGAGATTTATCCTTATCTACTGAAATTTTCCTTGCATAATTACTGTTTTCATGCTTGATTCCTTTTTTTCTTAAAAAAAAATCTTACTTTTGATTTTGCTCTTTTGCTGTTTAGTCCATGCTTTTATGATGTTTCTTGGGCTATTTCAGTGGATATCTAACTAAACTCCCTGTTTCCGGTTAATGTTACCCCTCCATTTTTTAGGAGGAAAGGAAAAGTGCTGCAGCTCAAACCCAGGGCCTACTCCTGAGCCACATATCCAGCCCGTACCTAGCCCTATTTTCCCTCCACTGTAGTGTCAAGAGTTATCACTCCAAAATGTTTCATTGGTTACTTTCTGCTTAAGGTCCAGGAATTATTTCCAAGTACTTGCAGAAAAGTCCATTGTGTACATGTCATACCAAAGTCTAGCCTTGTGAAATATCTTATTTCTGGATCATGTCATTTCTTCTCTTTGTACAGGTAGGTATATTGGTTAAACTTTTCTTCCTTTCCTGTGCAGACTGTGGGATGTATTTTTAACTTGTCTGACTAATTCAGATGTCACCTCTTGTGAACGAGTCTCTCCCAGGCCTCCTTTAGAGATTTACTCACTCTTTTAACTTGGAATGTCCCCGTAACACTGGGCGCTCACCTCTGCCATACCACTTTTTATTTGTAGGTGAAGGTAAACGATGACAAACACTTTAAGAGCTGGATAAAAATAAACATGTGATGAAAAAAATGAGTTATGTCCTTTCACCTTGAACTTAAGATATCCATTGGTGCCAAGACCTACTGTAGAGGAGATTATAGCCAGATCAACTATATTTACATATTAAAAGTCAGTAATTCTTAGTTAGGTTTTATCCAAGGAGAGAGTGTGTCAGTTTGAAAAATTTTATTAGTTGAAAGCCTAGACAAACACTATCAGTATCCAGAACTGAACATATTTATCTAGAACTCCTTGAGGTAGGGAGTATTTTACTTGCTACAAAAGTACCTGTGGGCAGTATGTTTTCATCCTGGTTTAGCACTAAATGAATGAAATAGCCTTCAGTAATATTTGCTCTTTCTGCTATAAATCATAACTCATCAAGCAGCCTATTAATTAGTCTCCTAATGTATCATTAAGGCAGTAATTGAACAGAACACTTATGAAACTTCAGTATCTGATCTCCTCGTTAGTTTATATTGTACTGTAAATTAAGTGATAAAACTCTTAGCAACCTGATTATTGCCAGTCTGTCTCGTGCAGTTTGGTCATCCTTTCTACAACAGCAACAGCATGTTGTCTGTGTTCTGTAAAACTCAGCAGCCAGGGAGCTCTCCCTGGGAAGCCTGTCAGAGGCTTGTCAGCCCTCTTCCTTGAATTTCGTTCAGTCTACAAGTTTCCTGTCAGTGGCCATAGTAGTCTACTAATCATCTAAACTAAAACACCTTGAAATAACCTTTAAGACATTCTTCAGTTTCATTCTGCAGTTGTTATCCTTCGGCCCCACTCAATGTTTGATTAGTTTTCTTGTAAAGTACCCTTTATCTTTGTTCTCCTAGTTACAGCTACTTTCGTTTTTGTTTAGGTTTTTAGATTTTTCTCTTTGATTAATTAGTATATTACTATATTTGATTTTCTTATGTTACTTTCATTATTTCATTTCCCCATCCCTGCCTACTTAGAAGTCTTCTAAGTTGATCTTCAAGTTCTTTAACATGTAAGCTAAATACTTCTTCCTCTTGGTTTTAAAGATTATCAGTGATCTAAACTTGGTGTTAGTTCTATTTCTCATAGTTTCCTGCCATTTACTAAAGTCTGCTTTGGTCGAGCCAGGCTTTTTGTTGCTCATGTATCCTCTTATATTTGCCATTTAGCCTGGATTTCCTTCCATTTATTTCTCTATCCATCCACATGAATTAAATTTCCATTTTAAGTCTCATCAGCCCCATGAAACTTTCCAGTTTTTGAATTTTGGTAACACTTACTTATCTGACTATATAATTTTATGGTCAGATATTATCTTGATATATTTGTTGTTACCGCATACATTGATCTCATCTTATAAATTTTACAGTAACACCGTGCTGTCATTCCACTACCACCAAGGGCTCCATTTACAAACTATAATTTCCTGAACTGTTCTAAAGGGCGTTCTTTTCAGTGTTGGGATATATCAGGCAGTGAAAAGCGTAACTCTTTGTGCCAGTTGTTTGGTAACAGCCAGCAAGATATGGGAGCATATTGTGCAGACAGTATGATTTTGTTAAATTTCCTATGCTTTTCCTATGTATGCATACAGTTTGGATTGACATAATTTGGATGTACAGTGGTTTTGTTATCATTTGCCAATATGTATGTCGGTGCATAGTTCTTATTGAGAAAAGAAAGGCCGCAGCCCAACTTCCTGCCTTTAGTTCAGGTCCTTCTCCCATATTTGGGATGTTTGTTGTTGTGCTACTGGGGTGGCCCTCGTTCATTCACCTACTTATTAGATCATGTTTTTTTTTCCCAAGGATTTTCTGTTGCCTTTGATTACATTCTAAACCCGGTTTTGTCCATCAGTGTCAGGTTTTGGGGTACCACCTTTCCACGTGAAGCTGATGGTGCTCATAATTCACTGAACTGAGTCCACCATGACTTGACTCATGATTTACTTCTAGGATGACCTTTAGCAGCTTTGTGCCCTCAGTAACTTGTCCCCTTTCGCTGCACTCTCATGGGCTTCTTATCTTCCATCCCTCTGTAATACAGTGTTCTGTTTACTCACCTGGTGGACTTGCTGTTTGTTGAGGGCAGACACTATCTACTTTCTTCTAGTTTCTAGTGGTTTGAGGCCCTGTGCGTGTAGTTTGTTGTACGATGGATGTTCACTGAATTCACTTAATAGGCTTTTTCGTGGAATAAGTATTATGTTGGAAATTAATTTCTGGGTTCTAGATACTGGACAGTTCTATGATTTGGCTATTTGGATCCTGTTTTCTTCATTTGTAAATTGTTTGAAGATATTTGCTTGAATGTTTACAATGTGAATTCTAAGTTTTATATGAACATGGGCTATAAGAACAAAGTTTACATCTTTGGAGTAAAAATTATTTGAGCATGTCTAAGAAGTCGATTGCAACATGTCTTGCTGTTTCTCTAAAACATGAAGAGAGTTGAAGAACAAAAATAGGAAAGACCTTGGTAATATTCTCTTTTTCACCTTTTATACGTATACAGGAAGATGATAATTGAAACCTTTTGGGATAGTCTGAGTCCCGAGTTTGTACGCAGGTGTGCTTTCTTCTGGTAAACAATGTGTGCTTTGTTTCAGTGGAGAGAGAGTTTAATGAAACATAACAAAAATGTCAGCTCCACTGAGGTTGACAAAATATTCCAAGTTGGGATTTTAAAGTCACGGCATGTTTATATTTCAGTGTTGAAGTTTTCTTTATTGATGAGCAAGCTAAAATACCGCTCTTCAGTATATATTATTTCGAGTATTGTTTTAATTTTCATTGGCAAGAGTTTTTCTTTTTAACCTGCTTGTAAACTATTATGACAAAAATTGAAATGATCATTCTTCTAGACACTAAAGGCAAAAACCTTTTCCTTGCTCTTCACGGCCTCAGGGTAATAGATGTGGAAAGGTTGAAAAGTAAGTTATCCTAGTGTTTCACCCTTCCTGGATGCTTATGAGCTATTTCATAAATGACTTTCCCTACTTCCAGTTATCAAGACATCAGAACCTGAGGGCAGCGAATCCAGACAGAAGCCTTGTCTTTGGTCAAGTTACTGTTTTGAAGCACTAATAAAACCAGAAAGGCCATTCGAATCAGTGATCCATATTGTGGGTGTGAGACTTCAACCATGATGGGCTTTGTAGCATCACTGCATCTCTGCTCACGTGCACAGTTTCCCATTGCATTGTGAGTTGATGGATAAATTTACTTACACATTCTCCTTTAATTAAAAATAATGAGAACTGTTCAGCCATTTGAGTTTTTAAACATTTCAGAGTCTGTTTTTGTATATACATATGAGTGCACACCAACATAGGCAGTGAAGACAGGTCATCAGAATGGTTTATTTTTAAATTTTAAATGATCGTGTCTCTTAACTACTTAGATACTTTGCACTTTAATATGTTAATTCCTGGCATGTACACTGAAGTTTTCAATTGTTTATTTTTGCTAATGTCTTAAAAGTTGATCTAAGTTCAGTATTAATAATGTATTAAACTGATAATTTTCTAGACAGATTGCTATTTTGAAAGTATATTTCTGGACAGGCCTTGGCATAAAAAAAGTATTTTTCAAAGATTCTTTCGTATATGTGTGTGATGAGGAATAACTGTGGTGAAATATTTTCCACATAATTTTAAAATTATCTGTCCAAAATATGTAGATTCCTGTGTAGGTAAAAGTGACATATTATCTTTTAATAGTACATACCTAGCTACCTAATGGTGGATATATTCAAGGAAAGATTTACTGATTTCTATTAGAAAGTCGGAGGAATTTTATTGTGTAAAAACATTTATTTAACACAGTATATAAATGAACTTTGGAGAAAGTACATACTTTAAGCTTTATTTTAAAATGGGAAAGTGGCATAGTAAAATGAAGAAACGGAATAAAGTAATAATTTTGTACTAAACATGTTTTAGTCATACATTAGGTATAACACCAAGACTGTATACCATCTGTAGTAAGGTATTTTCCTTTCTTGAGGTAAATCTCTTTAATTCTTCCTTTGCCTCCATATTTGATCAGTATCTGAGTTCTTCAACAGTATCTCTAGAATACATTTCTTTTCTGGGTACCAAAGGTACCACCATAGTTTAAAGTTTCATTTTTCCTGATCTGGATTATTAGAAACCTCATTGGTATTCACAATTCTAGTCACTCCAGTTCCCTGTATTTTGTTAGCTCATTTATTGGCTTACTGTGGTTTATATCTTTAACAGGGAATGTTAATAGTATCTCACTATATTAATGATTTGAAGGAAGAGGAGAGTTGGGCAAAATGTGCCCCTTCCCCCAATTTATTACGTTCTATAGTATCTTCTAGATCAGTCTTGCTGAAATTGAATAGCTGTGACATTTATTAGATGTAACTATTTGCTATTAAGAAGCAGAAACATCTATACTCAAATAAATTACATATGTTTGTGAGAGATTGTACTCAATGACTTTGAGAATTCTGTGATAATGTCACTTCTTTCAAGACCAGGTCGACGTTCACTTTGTCCATACTTTTGTCTACTTTTCCTAACTAAAAAAATTGTCTTTTGCTTTTTAAGTCTGTAATCTCAGATAGACCAAGTTTCTGTTGTACGTACTGTAATATATTTCTCAGCCTTATTCTACCTGAAAGAGTTCTTTATAATGGCATTCACTGTATGGAAATTGCAGAACTTACATCACAAACTGCAGAGAAAATAACATAGTAAATTCAAGTGAAGGAAATGTGAAAGAAAAATGTACCTTCGATGTAAAATAATACCATAATGACCTGAATGTTAACCCAGTTGCTAGAGTTTAAGGCATTAAAATATCCACAAATAAAAGCAGAGTTGAGACAGGACTAATAGAGATTAAAACAGTTACGTTTTAGTCATTTTTAATTCATATTTTGAGAACTGATCATATAGATTTTTTTCTTTTTTAATCAGGTGTTTGGCCTTTTACTAATTGATTTGTAAGAACTCTATGTAATACTCAATAAGTAAATAATCCACTTGGGATATGAGTTACAAATACTTTTTCCCAGTTAGTCTTCTGACATTGTTTATATTTTTTTAATGCAGAAATCTGACTTTTCAACCTTTTGTGGTATAAAATATTTTATCCTTTGGGAGACTAATACCACATTTTGAAAGACTGTTTTTATTCTTGACATTATAAGACAGATTTGTCCTGTAGTAGTGATGGTAACATGACAGTGATAAATGGCACTAACAAGTACTTACTCCATCACTACTGAGCACGTTCCTAGCCACATTTTGATGAGGTAGGTTGAATTACTAACTCTGCTTAGCAGAAGAGGAATCCAAGGTACAGGATGTTTTAGTAACTTCAAAATCACACAGCTAATTGATAGTAGACAAATTGATGAGAAAAAACTAAGAGGATTGCTGAACATTGTTTAAGTTTAACTCACTGGAAGCAGGTTATAATAGCCTGAGTTCAGTTTTTTTTCTATTACCATTCAAATCAGTTCTGCAGTCATACTTCATATAGTTAATGCTCTTTAATCATTCAGTATTAGCCCTGAATTTAAAAATATGCCTACTCTTTTAAAGCTTACCAAGCTAGCGTTTTAAGTTTGAAGTAAGTGTGTAGTCTTGGGTACCTAAATGCCAGAATAATGATGCATTTTAGTAGGAAGCTCATTTTTTCTTAAAATGTAATTTTCAATGTACAAAAAATTTTCCAGCAGTGTTGCCAAATCCAGATTCATTCACCATTCAATTTATTTGTTTGTGTTTTTACACAGGGTGTGATAGGTATACAGCTGGTCGTTACCATGGTGATGGCCAGTGTCATGCAGAAGATTATACCTCACTATTCTCTTGCTCGGTGGCTACTCTGTAATGGCAGGTAAGGCAAGGATAGGCTGATGGGGGCTGGCCTTTTTGATCTCTAGTTTACAAGGATGATTGAATTCTTAGAAGTACTAATTCCTATTTTTAAAAGAATAACAAAGGAAGGTTAAAAGAAAATCTAGCTTTCTCATTTTTGTTTTTTAACATATTAATAGTTTATCTGTATAGTGCCAAGCTCATAGAGCCAGGGACAAGATTTCAGTCCCCCTTCCACCTCTCTGAGCTTTCTGAAAGTCAATTGAGTGTCTGGCCATTGAGAATACTATACATTTTTTTAATTATCTTTGAAAAATTGGCGAACAGGAAGGTGAGAAATTAGAAATCAAAGTGTTTACCTATTTTTTTGGAAAAGAATTCAAAATTATGATTTACTTCAGTTTATTGTGAAAGTTAGGTTTTTTTGTTTTATTGCAAAGAATTTTAAACTATTTAATTCGACAAGGAAGGGGTAAAGTTATGCTGTAGGATTTTATCGACTGTACTATAAACTCACTACTATTCCTACTCCTTCCACAAAAGAGCCAAGTTGCCTTGCTGAAATTTATACAATAAAATAATAAAATAATAAAATAGAAAAAGTTAGAGGGAATATAGTTAGACAAAAGCAAAAAAAAAAATCCGCACACAGAAACACATGTTACAATCCTGTGTAATTATGAAAGGTAAGTGATAAATTTGGTACTGTGACTACTTCAATTATTGATTTCCAATAAATACCGAAATTCAGTTACTGTTTTATATGTCCATTTTCTTTTTAGATCTTTTTGAAGTTAGAAAATAATGGATAAGGGGCTGGGGATTTAGCTCAGTGATTGGAGTGCTTGCCTTGTAAGCACAAGGGCCTGAGTTCGATCCCCGGCACCACAAAAAAAAAAAAAAATAAAATAATGGATAACTTTCCTGCTAGTGAGCTCATGTATGGCAAGATGAATAAGCCTTTAATTCAGAGGCATTTCATCCGTAGGGCTTAAATTTCCTTCAGAGAATTTATTTTCCATTTTAATTATTTATGTTCTCTATACTTTATACTTTTTTGTATTGATGTTCAAGTATAGAAAGACATTCGAACTGCTTTAAAAGTTTTTTTTTTGAATACTGCAGCATATATGTGTGTGCGTATATAATGAACGTAACAACTGCTATTTACAAATTTATGTTTCACCAGAAAAAATAAATAACGACTGAAGTTTAGTAAAACGGAATGCCTCTGTCAGCAATTTATAAGTGAAAATCAATCGTGTATAACTAGAATTTTACTATATAAGTTTAATATGCCCTGTGTAATCTTATTTGCTTAGTAAAACCACTTTCCTTAATCATGAGAGGGTATCAGCTGTATGAATTAATTCTCAGTAAATGGAACCTGAATTCTTAAAGTATATTGAATTCACTAAAGTAGCTGATTTTCTCCTAAGAATTACACATTTGTAAAGTCCATGCTTATGATCCAGTAGACCTTCTAGGTATCTTTCGACTCTAGAGAGATTAGCAATCTTGTCTCATTTTAGTCTACTTGCATTTGAGTATTCTTACATGTTCTGCTTTTCATTTGTTTCTATAAAACCTATAATCATTAGTAAAAAAAAAAAAAAACTATAACTTTAGAGATCAAAAATCTGATTATTTTAGCCAGGAGTGGTGGCACACACCTGTAATCCTAGCACTATGTGAGGCTGAGGCAGGAGGTCATACATTCAACCCCAGACTGGGCAGTGTAGCAATTTAGCAAGAACCCTATTTCAGAATAAAAAATTTAAAAAAGGTCTGGGAATGCAGCTCAGTGCAAAGGCCCTGGGTTCAATCCCCAGTACTGCAGCAACAACAACAAAAAGAAATTTTTGTTGTTCTGATTATCTTTGTTAATATTGGAGTAATGTATTATATTTAAAAGCTTTGATTTGTTGACAAGAATGTATCATAAGAATATGTATATAATTTGAGGGGTAGCAGAGGTTTTTTTTTTTTTTTTCACTGTTTAACATTTAGCGTAGAGTAATGGAAATCTCAAGTTCAGCTGAGATTTGGGATGTTAGTAGTATCATCAGAAAGCTCCTGATGTGTGGCAGTCCATTAATGTGCAGGGTACACGGAATTTTAAAAAGTTGTCATAGATATATTTGTAGAAACTCGTCAAGCTTTATACATAAATTAGAAGTTGGTTTTCTTTGTGATCTTAACTTGCTTTTGTAAACAGATATCCTTAATGTTAATTAATACTGTCATTAATGCCAGGTAAATTTCCATGGATATCAAGATACTCTATTCGACTTTCCTGTTGTAGTTTCATTTCCTCAGTTTTGTGTTTTTTTAATGTTAGTTCTAAAGTTTTAAAGTTGCGAAACCCAACTTGCTGAGTGTTACCAGCTAAGTTAAATAAGATCCTGGCTTTACTCTTTTATCCTTTGTGATGTGAAATGATGCTGTTTTAATATTGAAAATATCTAAAATCCCTTCCCTGTTGCCCATGTCAAAATACTATTGATTATAAATGACAGTTTACATTTTAAACCGTCTTAGCAGTTTAAAAAAAAGAGAAGACTGAGGACATACTTTAGAGTATGTAACATGCTCAAAGGAATTCAAGGGGGAAGGCTCATAAGGACTTTTAAAAAACTGGAAAGTGTAGGAAAGTTTGGGAGTGATTACGTTTGAGTAGAACTATTTAATAAAACTATTCAAGTGAATAGTGTAGATGCTCAGATTAATCCTGAGTATGGTGGAAGAAACCTGTTTTGATTTTCTGTATGTATTGTCCTAATACTCATTTATTTTCCTGGCATTACAACTTCAGATTGTAAATAAGTAGTTCATAATTTTTTTTAAAGTTATGACTTCTCCTTTGGGATCATGTTAATTAAGTTCTGTTCCTATCTCTCATTGACCTCCCTTTGAAATGGGACAGAATGTATAGAATGTCACCTCATTCTTGCACACTGATTTGAAGAGTGTGCCGTTTTCCCGAAGGAGTCACTACCTTGAAGGAATAACTAATTATATGTGAAGAAATACACAGTTTTTGTATAAATTACCAGTGTTTTTAATGTAAGAAGTGGACTGATTTTTGACTTCATTAAATAACATGTTTAATGCTATTGATGTTGCTTTTTTTAACTTTACACTTTACCTGTTTTAAAAAATACGATATAGTCTTTAATCTGGTTTAATCCCATTAATATCACCTTTGTAGTTGTATAACGTATTACATTGATGAAATTTTTAGAAATCTGGCATCTCATTTGGATCTGTACATTCTAGCAGGGGAAATCCGTTGGTTTGTATTATGACGTGCAAAATCACAGTGTCTAAGTTTCTCGTTTACTTTCCTTAGACAGGCATTGGGGTCAGATGGGGAATCAGCGAAGGGCTGGGCAGCTCTCCAGATAGCTTAGTAGCTGGGTAGGGTTATCAGCCACGCCTGTGGTAGCAAAGTGTCAAAGTCACCCTACCTCATGCGTCATGTGCCTGCCTCATTCCCATCGAGGCACTGTGTTATATCACTTCATCCCAAGCACGGTGAGTACAGCACAATAAAATATTTTGAGAGAGAACACGTTAGCATAACTCTTATTACAGTATCTTGCTATACCTTTTCTGTTTTATTATTAGTTACTGTTTTTAATTTCTTACTGCGCCTAATTGGTAAAGTTTATCAGGAAGTATGTATGTCTAGGAAAAGCAGTATATGTAGGTCCTATTTGAAGTTTCAGGCAGTCACAGGGAAGAAGTGTCTTAGCGCCTAGCCCTTGAAGTAAGAGGGAGACAACTGTGTTTATTTGATTTATGGCAGCTCGTCCACTCTACATCTTGTCCTGGAACTGTCATATTTGAACAGCGTTACAAATTTGACAGGGGAGACAAGTAAAACTTTTCTGCAACCACTGTCACTTTTGTTGGCAGTTTACAGAATCATTTTTTTTAAGATTATTACATTTTTCTACCATTTTTCCCAGCTATACCTTGACTTTTAGAATATATCCTACAGGTTATAGTCAGTGTGTGATTTCTCTTCACTTTCTGTGTTCTTACACCTACTCAGTGGCTACCTACCCAGCTTTTTATTCTGACTAAATTCAAAGTTACGTCAGCATTGATTTTGATTTCCAAAAACATGCTAAGTGTAAGGTAGACTTTAAGAAATGTTATCTGTTGCCCAATCTGTGCCTCTTACCATTTCAGATTAAATTTATTTCATGTTTCTAAATTAAAAATACTTTGTATTCTATCCTTTTCGTTCTTTTTGTTTAAAAAATACAGATTGAGTATCCCTAATCCAAAAATCCAAAATCCTAAATTTTTGAGCGCTGATATAATGCTATAATTGGAAAATTCCACACCTGACCTCATATGTCAGGTCACAGTCAAAGAGCAGGTACATTAAAAATAGTGTAGAAGATTACCTTTAGGCTCAGTGTGTATGAAACATTAATGAATGTTGTAATTACACTTGGGCTCCATCCCCAAGATATCTCATTATATATATGCAAATATTCCAAAATCTGAACTCTGAAACTCATCTGGCCCCGAGCATTTCAGATAAGAGACACTCAACTTGTACTATAGAAAATGTTAATAGTTCTCTTTTTTCTACCCTCCCTTTATGAGGTTCAGACTTGTTGAAGGGATTTCTACTTTAACAAGAGCTTGAGTAGTAAGATCTCTTTGGCCATAACCCATAAAATGTCTTACTGACCTAGAAAAACTCAACTCTGGAGAGCAGACTGTTTCTCCTTTCCTTATCAAGAGGAAGAAAAATCCCGAGAAGTTGTTTTCTGTGTGTTTGGTGTGAAGTGCTTCCCCTCGTGGAAGGACACTTATTCTGGAAGTTTCTCCTAAAACCTGTATGTTCTTTATGATATCCAGCATGCCACTGATTAGTAGTCAAAATATTCTTTACTTTCTGTTATAATAAAGTTACTTTTTGTTTTGAAGTTTGCTAGGCCCCTTATTTCATGGAAAGGTAAGTGATAGGTTACATTCTTTGTACATTTGAATAGTAAGTTTTGTATGAGGAATATTGCTTTTTCTTCTTGCCAAACTTGCTTTCTGATTTCTTAATTTAGCTCAGACCTCCGCATTGTTCTCTACCCTTTTATCTTCCTAATCTCTTATTTTGAGCAGCAATTTCTTTTTATATGTTCCTCATCAAAAATATGTTTTGGCCAAATTTACTGATTTTTACCTTTGTCCCCATATTGGGTAGGGAGGATATTACAGCTCTTTTGTACTAAATCCCTCTGATCCTTTTTGCCTGTTCTTGATTCCATGTTGCCTGATCCAGCAATCTGCAAGTTTCCTTTGGTGAGAGAGACCTACTATTCAAATGCACAGTAGGTGGGACCTGCAACCTAAGGGAAAGGTTTAAACCTTCAGATACTACCCTTATGGAATAGTGTCTTTACTAGTTCCAGAATACTGTATTAAAATATGTAATAAATGACATCAGAATGTTTCTGTATAACAAATGTTTCAGCTACTTGTTCTGAAAGATTGGCCAGGTTTTAAATAGTGTTTTTTTTGTTCCCCTTGTTTGATTCCCTACTTGTCAAAATTAGATGGAGAATAGAAACTAAAATTGACTTTAGTTGCTACCTTCATAGTCCATTCAGGCTGCTGTAAGAAAGACTGTAGGCGGAGTAGCTATAAAGAATGGAAAGGAAATTCATTTTTCATAGTTTTGGAGGCTGAAGTCTGGATCAAGATGCAGATTTGATCCACTCTTGATGAGGGCCCTCTTCATAAGGGTTGCATATTGCCAACTTCTTTTCTTTTTTTTAATTGAGTTTATTTTTAACTGATACATAAAAAAACTTCATATGTTAGTGGGATAACATGATATTTCTCTACAACCTCTGTATATCCTCACATGTTAGAAGGAGAACAAGCCAATTTTCTGGCCTTTTTCTAAAAGTATCCTAATCCCATTCACAAAGACTCCACCTTTATAACATAATTACCTTCCAAAGACCCTGCCTCCAAATATCATCACATTGGGATTAGGTTTGAACAGAAGAACTTGGGGTGATCCAAACATTTAGCTCATAACCTTGGCCTCTGTTGACTACTGTCAAAGAGTTTTCTATCATTGTTTATATATCAAAGCTTTTCTTTTTAACCTGTTCTGTCAATACAGTATTATGTTTTTGTATATTAGTTCATGTTCAGATTTCCATTTAAAATCTCTAAAGTGGTTTTCTGTAAGTGATATTGCTGTTTAGAATGTTAAACTCCAGGTCGGTACCTTCTATAAGTTATTTACACAGGAATGGTCATTGAAAAATTATTGGAATAATTAAGTGAAGTACAATACCAGATTAACTTCATTATCTAAGATACTGCTGACATTCTGAACTGAATGTGAGAAAAGAAGCCACTAAATAACAAAGGTAAATGACATAAGATACACTGAAATTAATATATTTAATTTAAATGTAAGTGGCTCACTTTTTTATTAAGATCCACTAATGCTTTCATTTTTTAAGAATTTTATTTTTCCCATGTCAAAACTAGCACATGCCTGCAGTACAGATCAAGATTGCAAACTGATAAAAAAAAAAAAAAAAACTAAAAATAAAAGGTGGTGGACTGTATTCCTAAAAAATAACTGCAGTGTTTATTTTGTTGTATTTCCTTCTTATACTTTTGCTTCATGTTTTCCCCATGGCTTGTAATTTTATATCATGTTCTTTTTGCATATGTATGTGCAATTTTCTGTCATGTTCTTTTTGCTTAACATATTAACATAACATTTTTTCTCTAATTGTATTTTTGTAGTCTTTCTTAATTGCTACATAGACTCTAAATGTAATAAATTTATCTGTCTTCCAAGCTCATATTAGAAAGTCATAGTGCACCAATTGCAAAGCAGGTGGTCATTTTGCTGAAATAGGTGTATCAACTAACAACAAGGAAAAGACTCAAAATTCAGAGCAGAATACAGAGTGTAGTAAATGAGCACCCAATAGCACAGAATCGAACTGTGTGTGCAGCACTGATTATTATTAAAGAGAATCATGCAAACATACTTCTAAGTTTATTCTTGAATCATGATTTCTGCCCTTGGATGACAGCTCCATGCTCTCTGGCAGTGTTCGTTTCTGTATCCACCACATTCAGACAACTTTTTCAACCAGAGAACTTTTTCTTCAAACCTTCTGCATGCCTGCATCACCCTTGCTGTAAGCTCTTGAAAGCAGAGCCCGTCACTCACATCTTTGCAGTACCACTTTCACAGCTCTGGTTACCTGTGCAATTTCCTCCGTTTTTATTTTTTAAATGCTTCTGTATTTTCGGTTTTGCCTGTGGAAGAAGTGTTCTGTTGTCAGAACTCAGTTCCTGCATTCATGTTCTGAACTCCATTCCCTGAAACTATCTCACAGACTTCGCTGCTTTGCTTTTCTGGGTCATCAGTTGCTCTCTTTCTGCCGGATTGTTTCGGGTGTTTTTTGTGTTTATGTATACTGTCTTTTTTGTGTAAAGATCTCTCACTGAAAGTAACAACAACAGATAAAGAAGAGTCACAACCCTGTTTGTCTCCTTAGCTTTTGGCGTATTTCTCTGTTTCCCTTTATTGTCAGATTTGTTACGTGAGTTATCAGTACCTCAACAATAACTGTTTAGTCTTATTCTGTGTTTTCCTTCTCTTTACATGAGTTTTATTAATTTCTTTGTACTATATTTAAATACCACTGTTCTATAGTGACCCCAGCTTATCTCGGAGCTCTGGGTTCTGAGATACAGTTTCCCTCTTGACATGTTCACTTGATGTCTTATAGGCACTTAAAACCCATGCGTGTTTAAATACAATTGAAGTTGTAATTTCTTTTCTGTTCCCTATTTGATAATGTGTCACAATCCTCCATAAGTCAGAAATGTAGATAGCACTCTTTCGTACTTTCTCATTCACTCCCTTAAGACCATGAGCAAGACCTGTTGATCTGCTGTCAAGAATACATCTTCTATGTTTCTTTTTCCTCACTTCAGTTCACAGCGCAGCAAAAGAGATGTTAAAATATAAATGGAATTATTTCTCTACCTGCTTTGAGGCTGCTTTATTTTAGCATCAAATCTACACTTCATACTATGACTTGTGAGCCTTTACATGATCTGATCCCTTCCTGTGTCTTTAGTTTCCCTCTCGCATTTTTTCTTGAAGCTGTTGCCTGATTGGCTTTTTAGGGTCTGAAGTATTGGGTATTTTCATTCCCCTGCTTTTGGCTTTGCTGTTCCCTGCCTAGAATGCGCTTCCCTCTATTTTTCTTATCCTTTAGGTTGCTGGATAAATGTTGTCTTAGAAATTTTCTTCACTTGTCTCTTAGATTCTTACCACTTGTTTGGTTCTTTCACGTGGTATCGCAATTCATAGTTTATTTTTCACTGTTTATCATTGATTAAATTCTACTCTGACTAGAATAGAGGGATCAGAAAGGCAGGGACTTCGACTTTATTGGGCATGAATATATTCCTGTTGCCTAGCAGACAACCTGCTACATAGTGAGGTCCCCTTAAATGGCCGATGAAAGAATGGGTAGTAGAGTAATAGACCAGAAGTGGTCCTAGAAGCATCCAGCATCCTTAGAGTTTAGCTTTGAAAGAGTAATTATTAAAGATGACCCTGAATTATACAATAAGAATTATAGGGCTGAGGTGAGGATTTGGCTCAGTGGTTAGAGTGCTTGCAAGGCCCTGAGTTCGATCACCAGGACCAAAAAAAAAAAAAAAGAATTATAGTAAATGTAATCTATTTTAGGAAGATGGGTTAAAAAATAAGATTAAACAAATTGGATTATATTTCAAAAGAAAATGGTTCTTAGAAAATATAAGGGTCTTAAAATATTCTCAATGTAACCTAATATAATATTTCCTATACTAAGAGTTTTTCACTGATTATATCTCACAGCTGAACAACTAATTTTAGGTTTTGTAAATGAGTTGTTTTGTAAATGAGTTATTTTGAATATTATACACTCACTGGCTTATATGGATTAGGCATTTGCGATTTGCCCACTTGCTAAAATTTATTTTTAACCCCCAAACCAATACTTGGTTAGAGCTTTTCTGGTTATTCATGGACATACTCAAAGTAGTGAAAAATTGGTCAACCCTACATGCATGTTCCCAGTTGTGGCCTGACAAGGCAACTCAGCCTTCTCATTTCAGTTCTCATGTTGTAAACAAGTGTCTCTGTTTAGAGCTACGTTTTTCATCTTTTTGTTTTTCGTAGGTGATTGTGCTGTTTAAAATGCCCCTCTAGCATATGGCTGAATTATTATTAATTATCCCTAAGCACTGGAAGGCTTGGACATAGCTCATGGAGAAGATGTACTGGAGTGATTCACAGAAGTCAAGAAAAAGCTACACTTAATCATCAGTGATATTAGATAAGTTTTGTTCAGGTGTGAAGTACAGTATAGTACTGTTGGCCATGAATCAATGCTAGTGAATCGACAGTATGTATTATAGAAATCATCTTAAAACAGAAACACACATAAAACACGATTATTTATTGAGCAGTTGATGAAAATGATGTGACCAGAGGCTGTCAGCAACCTAACCCTGTAATTCCCCAGGAGTAGCGGTTCAGTGTTCACGGCGACTTTATAGAACATAACTACCGTGAATAATGAGAATGGACTGCGAGTTAAAAATCTGGACTTCAGTGGAAATTTTAGGAAGTGCCTGCTCAGCTCTTAGGTGTAATGTAGGGATTTTTTGGTTGGGGTATGTATTTTAAAACCATTAATGAAGAAGGAAAGCTGAATTATTTTGGTTCAACAGTCCTTTTGAGCTCTTACTATATTCCAGTAACTATGCTAGCTTTGAAGTAACAAAAACAGCTAAGTCGTAAGATCTTCACTTCACTTTAATTTAGGGTAAAATTCAATTATAGTTTACCTGACCTACACCAACTGGAACTGGGTGTACTGCAATTCATTTCTGACACTAACTACCACGAGTTGGCACAGACTCTGTAGGTGAAGTCAAAGTCCTCCACACGTCTACCCACACTTGCGACACCAGCTCCAAGTTCTTGGGGGCACCAGGCCACCTGAACTTTCTGCTGTCTGCTACAAATCTGGGAATCCCCATGATCCTTCAAGCTCAGTAATTCTCTAGAATGATTCACAGAACTTAGAATGCTACTGTATTTATGATTGGAATTTAATTATAGAAGATACACATGAGGTGAGGTCTGGGAAGGAGCCCAGAATTTCTGTATTCTCTGCCTGTGGAACCAGAAAATACCACCCTCTGGGTACACCAGTGTAATAACCAACTACGAAGTTCTCTGAGCTTCGATGTCCAGAGATTGTAAGGAGTCAGTCATAGGTATGATTTTGTATAAATTGATATATAAGTTGATTTAAATGACTGAACTCAATCTCCTTTCCTCCTGGCATCACTAGAGGTTAGGTAGCTGAAAGTCCCAAGCCTCCAATCCTGTGTTTGGTGTTTCTGTTCCACAGTGGGATATCTGGGGGCCGATTAGGCTTTACCTCACTGATGTAACAAGGACAACTCTATCACTTGGGTTACTCCAGGGACTTTCGAAGCTTCATGCCTGGGATCAAAGGTGATGAATAGGTTTATTTTCATTATACTATGTGGGAGACTGCCTCCAACCCATAGGAAATAAATTAGGAGTTTGTCAGGTAGAGGTTGTAGGTGTTTATGAGCAGAGAGAAGAATGTATGCAAGAGATGAAGGAACTTGCGAGGACTAAGATGTCTTTCAGTGAAGTTAGACTGTTTGCTTTCAACTGGGAAATGGTTAGAGGTGAATCTGGAGGGGTCAGCTGTTATCATGAAAGGCTGTGGAAGCTGGGGCTCAAAAGCCCTGGACATGTTTAGCCATGTAATGCGTGTTTAATGGAAAGTTTTAAAGTTACAGGGAGTAGATGAAATAGTATAGTGAAGAGCTGGTGACCAAACTTGCTTCATCTGTATTCCCATTTCTCCCCCACCCCACTAACATGTTGTAGCAAATTCCAAATATCTTATTATTTTAGTCGTAGGTATTTCAGTTTGTATCTCTCACATATATGTAAGTTTTTATCATAACTCAGAGAACTGACTCACTACTATCAAATATCCAGTCATTATTCAAATTGCCAATTCTGTTTTTAAAACAGCAACTCATTTGCTGATAATTTAAGAAACTAAGATATCTAATATTAAAATCTAGATTTTTGTGATTAAAAAATTGGAAAGTCCCAATACTAAGTCTGTGTTTCTTCCTTTATTATAATAGACCTTGGTCAGAGTTCTTGCTTAGCTGCCTCACTCATTGCTTACCCTTTCGGTGGCTTTAGAAAAGATTGAAACAGAGCACATACTATGATAAGATTTCTGTTATGGAAAAATGACTAAATATGGGCTCAGTATGGATTTAATGAGATGTGTGGGCTGGGAGACCAGTTAAAGGGTTTTGTGATAGAGCTGTAAAGGAAGACAGACGGAGCTAAGGTCTGAAGTAAAGTCTTTGTAGCAGAGCAAGTAGAGTTTAGAATCTTAAGAATTGAGAAAAAGATCTGACGATCACGTATGGAGAGGATAGATTGAAGATAAGATATGGATGTCAGATTTAGGTGACTGGTAGATATAGTGGGACTTCTGGGTAAAACAGGAAATTCAGAATGAGTTGGTTGGTGCTTGGGGGGAATAAATGATCTGTTTGGGTATTTTAACAGGGTAACAGAGGCAAACACACCCAGTTACTTTTGGAGTCCTTACTGAAAAAGTTTAGATATAGGAAAGAGTAAAGAGTTTTGTAATACAAAAAATTTCTCTAATTCTCATGCATATAACATTTGAGAATTCGCACCCTAAATTTTAAAAAGGAAGAAAGGAAAGACTACCTGCAGGAGAGCATTCAAACAGCTTGTTTTAAAGATAACAATTCCTTCAAAAGAAAGTTGGGAGGAGTATTAATATATTCCTACCCACTTGCCTACAGAGTTCGCTTCCTGTACTTTTAATAATGTACTGTGGCTGTAATAAATATATACCCAGCATTGCAGGGCCTGGCATCTAGTAAGTGCTTGGTAAGTGTTCACTGGATTTGAATTTAAGCCCATTTAAGGCATAAGCAGTAGAATGTGTTTTGGATTACAGTTTTTATCTGATACTTCCCTATGATGTTGTCACAGATAGGAAACTCAATAAATCTTTGCACAATAAATGAACAATTCTGGTGATTTAAAGTAGTTTATTTAAAGGATTCTTTTTTCCCCTTAGTTTGAGGTGGTATCAACATCCTACAGAGGAAGAATTAAGAATTCTTGCAGGGAAGCAGCAAAAAGGGAAAAGCAAAAAAGACAGGTAAGATAGATTGATGAGTATGTAAACTGTAAAATATTTAACACAATTTGTGCAAATGTATTTGTAGGTTTTGATTAAAGGAACGTTTATCAGTTATGCTGTAAGCAGTCGATAAATTTGAAATAAAAACCCATGCGAATCCAGTAAGTGGAAATTAATAACATAAGAATAAAATAATCATTATTTTACTCAAAATGGTTAACTTTATTCTTGTGCTTAAATTATGGGAAAAATAGCTATCATCTTACAGAAAATTTAGTTGGGGAGTGACTAGGGAGAGAGTGTTTTTATACCTCGTTTGAAGTATCAGTTGGTTTGAGTTCTTACCAGGTTTTGCTAGTAGGTTATGTGCAAATTGTTTTTTTTTTTATCTCAGTTTCCTTATTTTTGAAATAAAGGAGTGGATAGTCCATCTTTGTGGCCCCATTCAGCTCTTGAATTTTTTTGCGGAGGCGACCTGGGGGTTGAACCCCAGTCTTGCATCTAAGTGCTCTGCTGCTGGGCTCTGTCCCCATCACCTCACTCGTGCATGTATTGTCCACATTTAAAGTTTATAAAGAGTGCCGCTTATTGATAAACCTCACTTAATGGACCATGATAGCTCATCTGTGGAACAGGAAAACTAAACATACTTGTTTTGAAGAAGCTTTTCAGCTTTTACATTGCAGATCTCTGTAAAGTTGGGTATTTTAACAGAGTATGTTAAAAAAGTGCATGTTATTTATTTCTGAATGATCCTGAGTTCTTCAGCTGGCGTTGTGGGAGGCCTTCTCAGGTCTACTCTGACTTAGAAATCATGATTCTAATGTAGTAGAGAAGGTTAGTGAGAACAATTATCACATTTCTCATACATGTCATAAAAATTATGTTAACCTAGATTAATAGATTTTTAATTGCTAAAAAGATTCCTTAAACATTAATGATTGTTCGGCGTGAAATTGGAAATTTGAAGACTGTCTTTTCTCACCTTATTGTCATCTTCTTTTTCTTTTATCATGACATATACCTTGAAGTTCTTTGAAATGCTAATTATAAACCTTTTTTAATTCTGATAGTTAATTCTTAAATAATCTTATGTGACATTATAGTTTCCAGAACTCTTTTATATACAGTTATGCTCACTCTACACAGTGACCCTAAGTATTAGCTAATAATTTAATTTACATTTTGCTTTGTTGTTGTTGTTGTTTTTCTTTTTTTGAGACGGGTCCCCTTTTGTAGTTCAGACTGTCCTTGAATTCACTATGTAGCCCAGGCTGACCTTGAACTCATAGTGATCCTCCTGCCTCAGCTTCTCAAGTGCTGGGATTACAGGCATGTGCCACCACGCCTGTCTTAATGTACACTTTTACTAATGAGAAGTTATTGATCAGAGATATTAAATCAGTTGCCCAAGTTCACATAATTTAAGGGCCAGAATTTTAATTCAGATTAGTTTTTACTTTCTACATGTGTTTTAACTTTTCCACCTCTAACTATTCATTGCTACTATGTTCAACACTAGTAGAATTTAGTTGTTAGTATTCATTGTCTTCATTTCCTTTTCATATGCCTTGTCATTGATAACTTTACAGTAATTTTAATATGTCAAACAGGCTTTGTATATAAGACGCATTAGTAATTCTTTCTTGGTCCTAGTAACGATATTTGTTTGATATATTGATAAAAATTATTACTGAAATTTTCCCCACTTATTTTTATTCAAGACTAAATGAAGAATTGTTTGCCATTATTGAAATGAATGTTACTATAACTGAAGTATTACTTTCTTTTTTTTATTTTTACTTTCCATATCTATTTGTCTTTAAAAATTAAATTTGGTAGTAATGCAAGTGCACCTGAGGAATTTTTTCTGTTATTTTCCTCCACCTGTGGGCTTCAGCAGAACTCCAAGTTAGCCTTTCGTATTTCTGACCTTCTTGTGTACATTTATTTTAATGCTGTTCTTCAGCTCTGGCTTAGTTACAGATCTGTTTATGTGTGTGTGCATAAGTGTATGTCATTCCAAGGAAGAGTACAGTGTCTTCATTTGCTTTTCATTTTTGTTTCTGAAGGGAGAGATACTGGCTTGTCTTTAAATCAGCAAAAGAGAGTAGGCAAAATTAATGTGGAATGTTATTAAGCTAGCAGCCAAGATTTTGTAGCTGTCACTGATTTAGGTGATTCTTTCCCTGGTAATTTGTATATTTACATAGTAATTATGTCCACATTTTATAACCCACTTTTAAAAACTACTTTTGAGTAGGCTACTTATTTTTTGATGAAATATATTCTTTTTCACTGTGAATTTAAAATCTCATTTGTATTTAGTTTGATACAAGTATATGAACAACAATGTAGGTAACTTGTCTTGTGTTCTTGTCTGATTTTTGTAGGAAATACAATGGTCACATTGAAAATAAACCACTAACCATTCCAAAGGATATTGACCTTCATTTAGAAACAAAGTCAGTTACAGAAGTGGATACTTTAGGTAAGGGAAGTCTTGGGAAAATGGTCTGTAAATCTCAGTTTTATATTATGGTAGCAAAAGTACTTCCATTATATCTATTGTAGCTAGGTTTGTTTGTTTGTTTTTCTAATCATTAAGTCCATTATACAGATTATGAAATCTAAGAACTTAGGATCTTAAAGTGACTTCATTTGAATTTTTCTATTCACCTAACTTTTCCCCATTTTTTAGAAGAGGCTAAAACTTAACAGTTTCTGTTTATTAGGTCAAGATCACAGTTTTTGTAATCTTGAATTCTAAATTTGTTTTTGTTTCTTACATTGACCTACTTTAAAAATGTGGCTTACAGAAAGCATTAGTATATTTGTATTGAATTACCTATATTTTTAATAATTCAGTTTTACTCTAACATTTGGTAGAAAGGAAAATGGCTTTAGAATAAAAAATGGGACTAGGAATCAGAAAACTATACTTACTCAAAATTCACCTTTGTCTGTTGAGTATCTCTGAATAAATAGTTTTTCATCCAGTTTCCCAGTTTTTATAATTGTGTCCATGATTTAAAGTTTAAAATGAAATTTGTATGAAACTGAATCCAAGCGTGGAAAGACATTTGAGTGATACCATTTCAAACTCTAGTTTTCAGACCTCACTGTACATCAGAAGCTCAAGGAGCTGTTTAAAAGTCCCCCGTTCCTTCCCTGGACTCAGTCAGTCTGTAGGGGATTCTGAAATTTGCACTTTTAAAAGTCCTCCGTGTGCTTTTGATTTGTGAACCACTAGGCTACATGACAAATCAGGAAATAAAATAATATATTCTTTAAAAATTATTTTTATGAAATTGCATTATGTCATTTGACATTTTCTGAGTCAAAATCACATCATCCTCAGAAAATAATGTCAGATTATCTAGCATCTCATGTAGAATTATTTTACAATAAAAAGTACCTTCAAAATATTTGAAAGTTGAATGTTGCATCCAGAAAACTGTACTTTATATATATGGAAAGTATGTTGTAAAACTCCAAAATAACAGTCCAGAACAATATAAATTAATTGTCTAGTATTATTTAGACTTTTAAGACGGAATCTGCAGTCCTCTTTTTCTTTTACTATTCTTCATGCAACATTTAAAACATTTAAAACCATTTTGACTTTTTGATTAGTAGTTGTCATATATGTTTTATTGTCCTACATTGTGCTTAAATAAAAATATTCACAAACAGGTACAAATACAAGAATACAATACATTCTCCTTAATTTCTACTACAGTTTTTTGTCATTTTTACTGATGGCTACTGCTTATGGTACAATTATCAGCTACCTTAGTGATATCAAAATTATTATGAGACCTTGTTTTAAGTACTCGTTTTGACTCATCCTCACAGTTCTATGCGAAAGGTAACTTTTTAACTTTTTTGTCACTCAGGAAAAAAGTTAACTAACTTGATTAGGGCTATCTACTAAATGTAATAGAGCCAATCAGTGAGGACTAGACGACTCTTACAGTGAACCTAAAAAATTCAAATCAGCATAATGCGCCTTTGGCGTATTGTTATTTGTTTCATTTGTTCAATTCTGAGAATAATGGCAAATGGTATTAGCCTAACAGCGGGTTACTTGGGATCAAGAACATTCCATTTAACTGGAACAGCAGGGATATACTTATTTCTGTTTATGTGGTCATTTGTGAATGTGTGCTCTGTGTGTATTTTTAGGTAAAAGTATAGAGTTTTCTGTCTGAACTTTGTTTGATTCCAATATTTTATTAAAAGCCACATATGTAATTATATTATTGAATAAAAAAGGAATATAATTGCAACATTTAGGTTAAATATATATCCAAGAATATATATAATTTGCCCTTTTGCCAAATATGTTTTTGATACCCCAGTAACTATTTTGAAAGTCCATCTAACTTTGTATTAGCTGTCTAGTACAGGAAGTTAAGAACCTAAAACTCTCCATTGTCACCTGGCTGTTCTCTCTGAGTGAGCTCCTTGGCAGAATCCCTGTGTAAGTGTGGGCAAGCATGGAGAACTGGCATGCTAACTTAATTATTGTTAGTAAGCATTGAAATCTTTAAGTAAGTCAGTATTTGCACATCTTTTCATCATTTTACCATCCTCCCTGCAGAAAGTTATTCAAAAGACTGAATGTGGATAATGTTACTTTTTTGAGGGGGAGGATTGAGTGGGGATGGATCCTACAACCACTTTAAGATAAATCTTTCAGTTCATTCAGTCACAACAGAAAACCTAAACCAGTTAAAATAAATTGACTCATATTAAGAATGTTAAAATAGCTGGGGATTTAGCTCAGTGATTAGAGTGCTTGCCTTGTAAGCACAAGGGCCTGAGTTCAATCCCCGGCACCACAAAAAAAAAAAAAAAAAAAAAAAAAAAAAAGAATGTTAAAATAATTGAAATGAGAAAAATTTATCCAATCATTAAGAGAATTTTGTATCTTTAAAATCTTACTATTGCTACTTCAAAACAATATGCTTGGTTAGTTTGTTTTGGTTGTTTTTTTGTGTTGGGGATTGTGTTTTGATATTCTTAATAAGTCTTCCTTTGAGTCGTGTTTTATTTCTTGAATACTTTTTCTGTAAAGGTATTGTCAGCTATACTTTTGTTTATTTGTTTGTTTTTTGGAGTTTTTTTGGTGCCAGTAATTGAACTCAGGGCCTTGCACTTGCTAAGCAAGCACTCTAACCACTGAGCTAAATCCCCAGCCCCTTGTCAGGTATGCTTGTATTACATTTTCCAACAAAAGGCTTTCCAAAGCAGTGTACATCATTTTATTGTGTGCCAGTGAGAATTTATGAATTGATGGTTACGTATATGATTTACTTCTATTTTTAGAAAGCCTTCAAAAAAATAATGGTGATATTTTAGATTGTACTGTAGCGGAAGTAAACCAGAATATCTATACCTTATAAGAAGTTTAAATCAAGTGAGATGCAAAGGGTGATGGAATTATATTTACTTTCAGAGAATGTTAATTTTAATGGAAACTCTGGAGAATGGAATTGTTCATTGATGAAGTATGATTCTATGTAAAATCAACAGATCTTTTATCTGCTTTTCTTATAGAACAGAAGAAGGAATTAAAAAGTATATTTGTTTCAGTTTATTTTCATCTGCAGCAACTCACAAAATTACTAGTTCTCCTTTGGGTGGTTAATTACTGTATCATAAGGTTTAATTCTCTTCACAGAAATAAACAGAACAAGTAAATCTTTTTTTTCTAGACCAAGTTGTATTGATTGAAATTAATATATCATAACCAGACCCTCAAGAAGAAAATTTTTGCCTTACAATTTCAGTAAAAAGAAGCTAATCTATTAAGAAAACATCAAGGCATTTGCAATCATTTTAACAACAATTTAAATTATTTTTGGTAATTAGTTCAGGTTTAATTATTATGAGCTGTTCAAATTTGATTTTGGGTGCTATCATTTAAATTTGAATTTGAATTTGAATTTGAATCTCTGCCCTGAATTTTTATATTCTTGTATTTGCAAACCTTATGTTGGAAACAAAGTGCAGAAGTACAGTATACATAGAAGTTAATTATACACATGATTGTGAAAATTTAAGTGAAACTTTTTTAAAATTTTATTTTTCAGCATTGCATTACTTTCCAGAATACCAGTGGCTGGTGGATTTTACAGTGGCTGCTACAGTGGTATATCTAGTAACTGAAGTCTACTATAGTTTTGTGAAGCCTACACAGGAAATGAATATCAGCTTAGTCTGGTGTCTGCTGGTTTTGTCCTTTGCAATGTATCCTTCAAAACATCATTAATATTAATTTTATTTTTCCTTTGTAACTAATACCTATCATTAGATTTCATTTCTGATTTGAAAAAAAATAGGTCATTAGAGAACTTTTCTTCATTAAATTCTTTATGTAATTGAAGAACATTCCAGCTAATAGAGACAAATAGCTTAAAAGGTATACACAAGGAGTAATACTACTTCGTTGCCTTTCCTGTCTTACTCAAGTCTAATGTCATAGTGCTAGCCATTTTCATTTCTTTTAAAAAAGGGGGGTTTTTTGAGGGTTTTCTTTCCAGATATTCGACTATTGTATGATATTGCTACTATTTTGATGTTAGAGATTATTGTACCTTTTTCCTTCTTTTTCTTCCCTTCCATTCTCCCAAAATAGAGACAATATTTTATTAAATTTGTAATCAGTTATACAAGTTATGCATACAAAAATATTACTTATAGCTAAATAGAATGGCATATGATTGCCTTCCTTGATTAATTTTGTTGTTGTTGTTGTATGGAAAATAAACTTCCCCAGCACTGATGATACACCAATAGTTCACATTCTTCCTGAGAATTTCCAGTACGTCTTCCTGGATCCCACGAATTCCTCCTTTTCTTTGGTTTTCTTTCATTTTGGCAGAAAGCGTTTTCCTATAGTGTCCATAGAAAATTTAGTGAGTTTTTGAAGTTTGGTGTGCCTGAAATTACCTATATTTTTCTCCCGTAATTGGTTGATAGTTTGGCTCAGTAGCAAATTTGAAGAAAGAAAGAATTTTTCCTCAGAACTTCGGAGACTTGAGAAATCCAGTGCCCTTTTACTCCTTATATTGGGTCTCCCGTTCTCTCCCTACACACTCCCTTCTAAAGCTTTTCCTCTTTATCCTTCTGAGTTTTATCATTTATTGGATTAAGTTCTTGGTTTAGCCTTAGTAACTCAGATCTTTTACTTCTGGGAAATATTTTTGTGCCCATCGAAGGTCTCTTTGCACCCTTGTTCTGGGAATTTGCAAATATGGAAACTCATGTTCTCAAATTCTAGAAAATTTTCTTGAATGATTTTATTGGGGATGTTTTTTCTCCTTTATTTTCTGTGTTTTTGGAGTGCTTATAGCTCAGATATTGGGTCTCCTAGACTGGTATTGTAGAGGTGTCTTCTTTTTCTCATATGTACGTTCATGATATAGTTTTATATTTTTTGGTTTTTCTGAGAAATTTTCTTAATATTCTCAAGACTACTGTTGAGTTTGTTTTGAATTTCTGCTATAATTTCAAAATTTTAAGAGCTCTTTTTTTATTTTCCCACTCCTTAATGAAACTGGGTTTTATGATTACAATACCTTCTCATGAATACTTAAGATTAATGATAGATTTTATTGGAGTTTTCTGACAAATATCTTTCTATTCTAATTCACTTTTGTTTGTTTAGTCCAGTTATTCTCTTTAATGTTAAAGGCTTCTTTGTGTAAGCTTGCCTGTCCATAGACAAGGTATAATTGAAAAATACAGTGAATGGTTAAATTTTTTTAAAAATTTATTGGGCTGGGAATTTAGCTCAGTGGTCAGTGGTTAGAGTGCTTGCCTTGCAAGCACAAGGCCCTGAATTCGATCCCCAGCACCCAAAAAAAAAAAAAAAAAAAAGTTTTACAGTAGAAGACCCATTACCATTAATTCCCATCAGAATACTCCCCCTCATTTTGAACACACTTATCCCACAATTCTTACCACTTTCTGAAGCAGTTGTAAACGTCCTCTTTCCTGAGTGTGTGCTATCCTGTCTGCCTCCGTGTCCCGAATCTATTCAAAGCCCTGCCCTCTGTGGTCATTTTAACTTTGGGGAAGAGCCAGGAGTCCTGTAGTGGCCCTTGGCAGATCCGGTGAGTAAGGATGAGGACACATTGTAATGTTTGTGAGCCTGCCTTTCTGTTGGATGAGCCTTGGCAGTAGCACTGACTGAATTTTTTTTTTTCTTTTTTTGGGAGGGGTTGTTGCTGGGGATCAAATTCAGAACTTTGAGCCTGCTAGGCAAGCACTCTACCACTGAGCTGAATCCCCAGCCCCTTGACCAAATGTTTTATCAGACCTTGTAAAGACAGTTGAGGGCGATTAATAGTAACGTGTCCTTTAATGTTATAGTTTATTTTTTTACATTTAAACATTGACCCCCATATATTTTGACCATGCCTTGTGAGACAGGAAGAAACAGAATGGAATCTCTGAGCACATGGTGAAGCAAGTTGTTGAATTATCTGGCTGGGCCAGAGCTCATTTTTCACCTTTCCAAAGCACAAAGATCCAGACTTCTTTCAGGTAGATGCGAAACGACAGGGTGCCCGGGATTGAACCTGAGGCCCGGGGCCTCACACAGGCTCGGCACATGCTGTACTGCTGAGCTGCATCGGCAGCACAGGAGCACAGCACCTTTGTTTAGTACTTCCCGTTACCCCAGAGCACACATTCGGTAACTCGCACTGTGCCCTGGTGTGGAGAACTTTGTGGAATCCAACCAGTTACTCTCACTTTTCTGAGAGTTTTGCAGCAAAATTAGAAATTTCAGCTTCCTCATGCTGTTTAGTTAGTTACCGTGTGTCTGCGTGCTTTCTACCTTCCAAATTTTACTGCTTTTTCACTTTTAGTTTACTATATTTACACACTTAAAAACAAATTCCCATACTGTTATTTTGGTGGAGTTTAAGAAGAAACCAAAAATAAATGGTTTTTGCTTAATCTGCTGCTTTTTGTCTAGAAGCTTTTAAAAATTACTTCTTTTGATAAAATCTGTTTCCTCTTTTTTTTCAAGCACTCTTGTTAGTGAGATACTCAGTTTCCTTGAATGACTCTTTAATTTTCTCTTTTTTCTTTTTCTATTTATTTCATAATATTTCCTTGGTACTTTCTTCTAATTTTATCTCAGCCTTTCTGTTGTGGTTCCTACCTCCACTCCCAGTACTGGAGATTGAATTCAGGGAGCTCTTAGCTGCAGCCTCAGTCCTTTTTTATTTTGAAACAAGGTCTCACTGAGGTGCCTTGGCTGGCCTTGAACTTGTGGTCTTCCTGCCTCAGCCTCCCAAGTAGCTGAGATTATAGCTGTGTGCCACCATTCTCAGCTTCTTAAATTTTTTATATGAACTTTCAAAAAACATTTTAAGATTTTTTTTAATATGTTCCATTTTCATTGTATTTTTGTGTCATGGATATATATATATATATGTATATACACACACATATATATCTTTAAGGAGATATATATGTACACACACACGCTTTTTTTTTTTTTTTTTTTTTTTTTTTTTTTTTTTTTTTTTTTTTTTTTTTTTTTTTTTGGTGCTGGGGATCCAACTAGGGCCTTGTGCTTGCAAGGCAGGCACTCTAACCACTGAGCTAAATCCCCAGCCCATGCACATTTTTTTTTTAGATAGGGTCTTATTATGTTGCCCACACTGGGCTTGAACTTTTTTTCTCTAACTCTTAGAATCCCAAGTAGCTTGGATTACAAGCATGTGCCACCATGCCCAGTAGATACCAATATGTTCTAAGTTCTAATTTACATCTTACTTATTTTCTTAGCCCCTTTTTGCTTTCATCATAGTCAGAGATTGATCTCAAACGTCTCATTATCCTTGAGTGTGTGTTGATACTCAAGGAGGCACTAAAACATTAGCAGTTTCCTACCTCCCCCCACCTGGAGCTCGTGGCTCGAGAAGCCTTTCTCCAGCTCATTGAATGGGGCCCTGACAGTGTCCTGGGGGCTGGGAGGGCCCTGGCAGTGTCTGTAGGTTGCTGGGCTGTCATGTTCTCCAGAGAGGAATCTCAGTTCTCTCAACTGTAGAGCACAACAGCTAATGGTATGGGACTGATCGGGGCAAGAAGCTCAGAATCCCAACATTCAGGTTCAGACATTTATATTTTCAGCTCCTCATCATCTCCCTAATTTTCACGTAGTACTTACGAGCGAACCTTACTTGGTTTACTAATTTGAGAAAGTAATCCTTGACATTCTGCCAGAGTTGGTGTAGGACCACCATGTAGTCTGTGGGATTAGGCAAAACAGAAGATCTGGGAAGTCTTAATAGCTACTAACACTGACTTTGAACTAGTCTTCCTGTTTGCATCCAGAACTCTGCCTTAGAGGTTCCAGTGGCCCAGTCCCTGACTTTTTCAGGGCTTCTGATGAATGAACTGGCTTTTCTTCCTCAAAGCATTCCTCTCCTTACAGAGCTGGCATGGAGCAGAAAGCTGAAACCTAAATTAGTTACTGCCTGTCTGTCTGCTTCCTATCTTCTAAAATTTTATTGACAACTTTTTCCCTCCTTTATCTCTTTTGTTATCGTTGAGGTGTTTTACTTTCATTGTGTTTATTTAGTCAGATTTTGGGAATGAATGAGCAAACCACCTTTTCTAAGTAGATACTGTTTTAAACATGCTATGATTTGACACGTCAGTATCACTAGTCCCACTCTCGGTTGCCTTTTGGGTTGACTCAGGTGTAATTTAGAGCAGAAGGACTGGAACCGAGTCTTGAGAGGCACCGTTTTCACAAATCGTGTGATGTACTAGGTGGAAGAATTGATCATGTGTGTCAGTTGAGAAACATCCTCAGAAACTAATTCCAAGAGCAGGTTAAGTTCAAGCATTTAAAATATTACTGTTCAGTTCTATAGTATTAAGTATGCGATAATGCTGTTCAACCAGAATAAAGACTCGTTCCTCCATATCAACTCAAACCCATGGAAAATATTTTAATTTGGTAATTAGCATTAGCTGACTGTATAATTTTTGTAATTTAATGAGTTCTCATGTTCTTCAAAATACAGTTTATTACACAATATTTTTTGTCGTGGTTTATATAATATTCTTTATATACAGTTTTATTGAAATGTGATACAGCCCTTGATATCTGCCTACCAGAAATTTTAAAAACACTTGTAAATAGCTGTTCGTACTGTATTTGTGAATAAATTTCCCTTTTCCTTTCACACGGTGACATGTAATAATGTGAGAGTAGAGTCCTAAAGACATCAACCCTCTACTGGCTCTGGTTAGTTTTAAGGTGTGCACTCAAGGAAGGTGACAAACAATAATGTCCCTGTGGGAATCTCTCCATCCTAGTAAAGAGAGAAAGTGCTGAGGAACCTACAATCCAGGTATTTGCTGCCAACTTTAATTTTACGAAAAAGATTGGGGAGAAGGAGAAAGTAGACTTATGTGTGTGCTTGAATGTGTGATTCTGTTCAATCCTGTATCATCTAAGAAAATAACCTACTTCCTGTAACAACATGTACATTACCAGAATTAAATGCTTGATATCTAGATTAACACCAAAGAGAGGATTGTTTAAGACTCTTAGTTACAACACTTGGTTTTCCTGCATACTCTGAACCGAGTCCAGCGGGAATGACTTCTGTCTGGCTTTCTTCCTTTTCTTGTTGCATGTGCCTACTTGTTGGGCAGCGATGTCTGCATTGGTCACATCGGCCACAGGCTCATATACCTCAAATGATTCAGAAATTCTCTACAGTTGTTACTGATGAAACATCCTCTGTTAAAGTGGTCCCCAAATTAGATACATATAACTTAATCACTTCCCTTCAAAGTTAGATATAAAATTGCCTTTTTTTTCCTGATCATTTTTTCTTCCCTTCAGTTATATTTGACATACTGATTATTTTTTTAGTTGTGTGACACTAACCTTGGATCTTGGAACCTAGAATTGAGCCATCTTTTGACATTATCTTGCTTTCTGAAAGCTTCAGCTGAATTTTACATTCATCTCAACTGTCACACCTTCTAGTCTCACTCCAAAAGTCAAACTAATGCTCAGCCCTACTCTCGCCCATTTGTAGTACTAACCACCTTCTCTGACCGCATCCTTGTGCACCACTTCTGCTTATGCTGAGTTGCACAGTGAGGGGACGAGGAGGGTGAAGAAAGCCTTGCAGTGAGGATGGAGCAGTTTTAGTAACTGTCTCTCCTGGGCGATGGCCCAGGAGGAGAAATGGGCACCGATCGTATGAGTACGAAACATGTTTTTACTTAGGAATAAATGAAAGATAAAAAGCCAGAGATTTCCTGATAGATGTAAAAATGAAAGTACTCTACAATGTATACGTCTAAAAATTTTTTTCTTAGAAATAAGCTGTAGCATAGAGAGTAATATTGAGTCCGGTACATGAATCTGAGTAGAAAACTGTCCAGTGAAAGAAGATAAGCCTTCTCAGTAGTCCTATTGTATTTGGTTAAAGAACTGGATCATTAAAAAAAAAGAACTGGATCATTTGTCACATACCCACAGTGCCTATATTTTACAATGTGGTGGTGTAAAATACGAACCCTATTATGTATGTTTATGGCTGTGTTTCAAATTTTTAATTTGCCTTGGTTGCAGGCATGCAGTTTTTATGTAAGACTAAAAACTGCATGATTTAAAATAAGTTCTAGAGTTTTTTGCTTTAATACTCAATTCTGTATGCAAATTTATAAATTAAATGTCGATAGATTAAATGCTACCTTGCTTGCTATGGGAAATAACTATAGCAAACCAGCACAACTTAGTCACCCTTTCTAAATTCCTTAAAGGTTTCTAAATTATGTTATTCTTACTTTATAAAAATGTTCTGCTTTAAATTAATATGGAAAATGAAACTGGAAACCCTAAAATGTACTGTGTAAGACACCAAGTCTAGTGAGGAAGGAGCAGAGATACAGAGTTACCCAATCTGAGCCAAAGTACTTACTGTTTCTTGAAAACTTGTATATAGCATGTTATGTCAAAGCTTTTTTCTTTCATAAACTTTTAGAGACCTTTTATTAATGCTTCCAGACTATTCAGATACAGGTCAGAAACCTGGAGTTAAGTAATAGGACCTTATTTCTGTTTGTTTATGGGTGAGTCTGACTTCTTTTCTCTTGGAGCTGTGAAATATGATAATTTTCCTCTTAAAACTAAAAAATTAAAGATAATGTTTTTTGTTTTATTTTAATCCAGAAGCTTAATAAGGTTTTGGGTTGTTTCCTTTTAAACAAAGCTTGTGTTTATGCCTTCAAATATCTTTGGCTATTAATTCCCTCCATAATCTGATTCAGTTGAAGCTGGCTAGAAGCTATTTTGTGGAATGGAGTTTTAAACATGCACAATAATTTTAGTTTCTTTTTCTTCCTAATTAGTAATTGAGCCTGACTAATAAAATATGAAAGATATATTTATTAAAAAGTATCTAGGTTTTATTTGTGTTTTAACATTGATGTAGGATCAGGTAATTTTAAAATGACTTTACTTGATAAATCTTAAGCATTAATGTTCTTATTGTTAGGTTTCATTATGTTGTAATAGATTTTGGCAATGTAGGATGCAAAGTGTAATGTTTTAAGTATTTTGACTGCCTTTTATTTTCCCCTTGGAGATAAAGTCTTGCTATGTAGTAAAGGCTGACCTAGAATTGACCATGTAGCCAGCCTGTCTTTGAACTCAAAATCCTCCTGCCTATGCCTCCCAGTTGCTGGAATTACAGGCATCCCCTACTAACCAATTTAATAGGAAAATAATTAGAATTTTTTAAGTGATCAGAAAAATAAGACAGTAATCTTGCTTTTTATCCCAGGATTTAAGTACTTTCAAGTTACATGAAAATCACATATTTGCGTGGAAATGTGATCTCCTTTACAAAGATAATCACAAATTTGTAAAAAAAAAAAAAAGTTAAAGAATTCTTCATGTGTATTCTTCAGAATACTATCCATCCATTTGTTTATTTTCAACAAAATATTTTTTCTTGGGATACGAACTGTTTCCAAAAAATTAATAAAATATCTTTGAATGATTTCAGAATATTATGGTATAGAAGCCATGTTTTCTTAATATAAAAATTGGACCTTTAAAACAATATGAATGTAAATTAAGTCGAATCATTATAGTATCTCGATGTGTTTTCATTAAGTTGTTATCCCAGGTCAGATAGAAAATTGCCGTTTTAGAGCTAAAAGTCAAGTCTGTTCACCATTTGAGAGTTCTTATCTTCAGTTCTGAGGTAGGCATAGTTTAAAATGCTTCCTTCAGAGTAAATCTTCTCATGTATCCTTGACTTCTTTTTCTGTTAGGATTTTTGTGTTGGCATCTGTACAGTATGAATGGAGTGTTTCTACTTGCAAAAAAAAAAGTTAATACTACATTAGATCTTTAAAATGTCAGTCTTGTGGCAGAAGAAAAAGATTGTTCCATCTCTAACATTCTCTTTGTTTCAAGAGTTAAGATTTTGTAACTTAAGTTAGAATAAATTAGCAGATAAAATGGAAGGTCTGTTCAGCTAGAAATTAGGGATTTAAGGGAAAAAAAATGTATTAAAAGGAAAGAAAATGCTTTTTGCATGTGTCATTTTCCATAGACCATGTTGAATGTTTACTAATACAGTTGTTCCTTGTTTCCTCTTGGTACCAGGAACCCCTGCAGATAACAAAATCTGCAAAGCACAGTTCCTTATGTAACATGACAGTATTTTTGTGTAACCAACATAATCTTCATGTGTGCTTTAAGTCATCTCTAGGTTACTTAAAGTACCTAGTCCAATATATATGTGACGTAAGTATTTGTTGTACTCTGTTATTTAGGGAATAGTGACAAGGAAATATTTGTTACATTTTCATATATTTAGAGTTTTTGAAAAAATATTTTGACCCATGATTATCTATTATGTATTGATAAGAAATAAATGCCATATTTTTAGCTAATGTTTTTTGACTGTCCGTGTCCATAAATATAAAACCTTAATTTTGGCATTATAATGTCATTTATGTTACTGGATTGTATTTATATGCAAAAGGGTAAAAATGAGTGCATCTAATTTACTTCAAAATTTTGAGGGCTGGGGATTTAGCTCAGTGGTTCGAGTGCTTGCCTTGCAAGCACAAGGGCCTGAGTTCGATCCCGGGCACCACCAAAAAAAAAAAAAAAATTTGGGCAGTATGAAGAAAGAACTGTTTTCAAAGAAATAACCTTTCTAGAAATTTTATTTCGAAAGATGGTTATTTCAGGTATAATTTATGATTTATGCTTTCTGTGTGAGTAGCTTATTGTTAATAAGCATGTTTGTGGGATTAGAGCATAAAAATATTTTTCTTTTTTTTTTTTTTGGTGCTGGGGATCGAACTCAGAGCCTTGTGCTTGCAAGGCAGGCATTCTAGCTACTGAGCTAAATCCCCAGCTATTTTTCTTATTTAAAACAATTCATTATATGGGTTTTAAAGAAATGGTTTATATAGCTTTGCGAAGCATCTCACAAAAGACTTTATGTTACTGCCTTAGCTACAGCAGCTTCTCCGTTAAGTGATCTTAAAGTTACAGAGTTGTCACTGAGAAACTCCAAAATGAAGCGCTTCATTGTTGTTGTGAATCTTCTCCTAAAAACAAAAAGCCAAGTTTATATTCTAAGCCTAATGCTAGTAGGAGTCTCTTTTTAGGAAGTCTTTGTTTGGTCTACTACCGTATCCTGCTTTTTAGTGTAAAGAGTAGTTATATTGCTCTCAAAGTTTGGTAGAGCAAGCAGTTGAGTTTTGAGCTGAAATATATTGAAGAGTCTACAAAATAGTCTTTTCTGTCAGAATTTTATTTTTTCTTTTTATAGATCCCAGGATAGATGTCGGTCGATTCTGTACAACTCTTCTGGGCTAGGCACTTTACTGCTGGAGAATTCTTAGGTTTTTTTCTTTTGGAGGGAGAGAGTAACCCTTAAAAAAGCAGCTCATTAACTAGAATCTGGAAATAATTCTAATATGTGAGATTGTGAAGATTATAAAATAGACATATTTAGTTTGTTCTGTGAATTCATATGTATCTTCACTCCTGTTAAACTCCTGGAGATAGTGTAGCTTTTATCTGTGTGGGAGGAAATTGTAGCTAAAGACTATTAAAATCTAGATTTAATTTTCTAAAGTTTTAATTTTTATCAAATTATATATATGTATACGCAGATTATATACGGTTAAGTGTTGTTTTAAAAGTCCAATTCCCAGGGCCAAGGATTTAGCTCGGTTGCAAGCACAAGGCCCTGAGTTCAATCCCCAGCCCCCCCCCCAAAAAAAAATCCAATTCCCTCGGTACTTCTGCTTCTAGTTATAACCTCCTTATTCATTCATTCACTTAGGTTTTTTTTTTAAAAGACACTTTCTCACTATGTAGTTCAGACTGTCTTTAAACTTACTGTGTAGCCCAGGCTGTCCTCAAAGTCACTGGCAACAGCAATCCTCCTGCCTCAGCCTCCTGGGATTACAGTTATGTGCCACCATGTCCCTAAGCTGCCTTTTTTAGTACTAAAATATCTCCATTACTGTTTTTCTAAATACACTAGGAACTCTTAACTTCATTAATTTTAACAGGCGAGGATTTTCCTTTATGACATCCCTTCTGCTTTATTATCTTTATGTTCTTAGTGTAGTTACTTTGTACAGTTTTTGGTGACATCAGAAATTACTGGGTTTTATGCCTGAGTAAATACTATTCATTGGTAAGCATTATAAGCCCCTGTGGCTTCTCTTCCAATTTTTTCATGAGTTACGCCTTTTCTCCGTATTTTTTCTTTGTGCTTATTATTAATTCCATTAGCTTTTTGGCCCTGGTTCATACATTCGCATATGCCATGTGCCACCTCCTTTTCCCTTCCCGCGGAGACGCTGCTGCCCCTCACCTCCCTCCCCCGGCTTTCATCCAGCCTGGCCTTGCAGCCAGCTGTATAAATGTGACCCTCAGGCCTATTTCTGTCGTTCTAGGAATTCCCTTTTCAGTTCTCCCCCAAAGTTCATGTTTTCTTTCTTTCTTCGTGTGCTCAAAGCATGCAGCATGCAAGGAAACTAGACTTAGATTGCAGGTTTAGAATTATCCTTGATTTCGTACTCATCATTTCATTGGTATTTGGTTGGATATAGAATTGTGAGTTGTCAGTATTTTCTTTCTCATAGTTTTGAAGATACTGCTCCATGTTCTCAACCTTAAAGGTTGCTAGTGAGAATTAACAATATCATCATGATGTCTGTATGAGTTGTTCTGCTCCATTTTTCTTCTTGGGAAATTTGTGTAATCTTCTTAAGTCTTTGAGAATATTTTCCCCATTTCCTTTCTACCTCTCTCTCTTTTTCTCTCTTGCGTCTGTTAGCCAGAGAGCATACCTACTGGATTGACCCCTTTTTTGTTCTGCTTGATGGAACGTTTCAATTTTATCTTCCAAACCTATGTTTTAATTTTGCCTATCCTATTTTTAATTTTGTTGTGCATATTTTTGATATCCATTCTTTTTTTCTAGTATCCTGTTCTTGTTTCAGAGATACATTTATCTTTGATTAGCTTGATGAAAAATCTCTTACAGATACCCATGTATAAAAACATGCATATACCTATATCTATATAGTATTAAAACTTTTTATTCTGTTATCTACATGTCTTTTTTTCTCCAAGTTACTTTTTTTATGGGTAATTTTATCTCTTAGATAAGATGCTATACTGTACGGGCAAACTATGGCCTGCAAATGTAGGTCACAACCTGTTTTTGTATAGCTCTTGAGCTAAAATGGCTTTTAACCTTTTTAAAGGGCTGGTTAAAAAAAAAACAACAGGCAGAAGAATACACCACAGAGATTATATATATGGCCCACAAAGCTTAAAATGTTTGCTGTCTGGTTCTTTATAGAAAGTTTTCTGATCCTGCTTTAATGTCTGCGAATTTCTATCATATTTAAGAGTCAGATCTTAAAAGCTCACTGGAAGTTCTATAGGGCTTGGCTGGTTTCCCTGAAGAGTAACTTGGTAATGCTGAGGCTCTTTTTATTTTAGACACCCCCAGTCGTCATTGCTGTTGGTCTTTTCTTAGGGGCCTTTTGGTTTATGTGAACCCTTAATCTCCTGGCCTCAGTGTACAGACCTGCTGTGCATGTCTCCAAAGTAAGTACACAGAGTCCCTGACTTAGGACTTTTTGACTTTTAAGATGGTGCTAAAGTGACAGGTATTCATTAGAAATCATAGTCTAGTTTCCGATTTTGGTCTTTTCTTGAGGTAGTGGTAGGCGGTGCAATGCCCTTCCTGCATGCTGGGCGGCAGCAGCAAGCTGCAGCTCCCCGTGAGTCGTAAGATCACAGTTCCCTGGTCTCTTGTCAACAGACCCTCCCAGGGCCCTTCGGAGCCCACCCTTGGCCCACTCCTTGGGAGCAGCTCTGGTCTTAGGGCGGACATCCTGAACATACTGCTGCGGTTCCCGATGAATCACATGATCTGTGTCCTGCAGAATGTTATGTGCTAAGCTGTGATGTTCAGTAGGTTAAGTGTATTAAATATATGTTCGATTTTCAAAGTTTTCAGCTTATGTTCGGTATGTTAGATATAACTCTCATTGTAAGTTGCACATTTGTGCTACTTTTGTGTAGACTTTCACTAAATCATTCTGTCTTCAATGTAATTGGTATAATCTAAATCTGTTCCTCAGGATCAGCTTCTTCAGAGGCAAAATTTTAGTCTGTTGGGATCAAAATACTGTTGATTACCTGGCTGTATGAGAAGGCAGTGAGAGGAGAGACTTGGAAGTCTAATTGCTACCTAGAGGTCAGCCCATACCTCTCTTTTCAGGCCGTACCACAACCACTGCACCTTGTGCAATTTTTTTATCTCTTAAATTTTCACAGAAAGGTTTAGAAGACTTAAACACGAGTAGGAATTGTATCATCATGTGATCTGTCTGTCCTTGTGTGTATTTCCACATTACTTCGTTACTTAGAAAATTTAATTTTCCAGCTGTCTAGGATGTTTAATCAATTTTCATGTGGAAGATCAGAGTAAAAGTAGAACCAGGATGATGAGCCAGGTAAATATTTTCTTTACTGTGTCATACTCCAGTTAAAGATAGCTTATGCCAGGTATAGTATAGTAAATTTAGACAAGGAAGAGAAGAGATTTGGCTGTTGAGATAATGGTAAGCTTTGTGAAGGATGTGGAGTTCCACTTTGATTAGTTCCATGGAAGGGAAGCAAACAGATGATGCATTATATTAGAGACAGGAGATAGTAAATACACTATTCTTATTTAAGTGGACCTTTGAGTACTGTCGAATGAAAATTTGAACCTGTGGGTGTGTCCAGATCATATGTAGCATCACGTTTTGAAATACTGTATGCGGATTTTACACTGAATTGTGAGGAGATTTTGTTTCTACTATAGGTTTTATTTAGTGTGCAGTTGAATTGAGGATGCAGGGATTGTAACATTTTAGGCATTTGTGGTGCGGTATTAAAGGATTAATGATAAGGGCAATATTGTATTTCATGCCTGGGTCAGATTACATCTAATTTTGTTTTCTTTTTCTTTAGTGTTGGCATATTTTGGAGTTTATTTAATTATTCTAGAGTTTGGCAGTAGACGTAACCTTCGGACATTTCATTACAAAATTGGTATCATTTTGGCCAAAGATGTTATTTTGCTTTTCAGTGTAAGTAAAGAATTTGAAATTGTCTTTTTAGTGATTTTAGTTTCCATTTTCAATAAAAATGAAGCGGTGTTTTTCAAACTTGGGCCTAGAATCCTCAGGCAGTACAGAAGATCATATATACATCTCAAAATTTGTAGTTTTGAGATGGCTGTTGTAGTTTTAAAGTTTTTCTATTTTGTATTTTAGTATGATTTCCCCTTTGTTGTCCGCTTCCACATGGAAGCGCTTCCCTATAATATCAAGGGAGAGGTGGGCCTGTGGTATTTGATACTTGTGGGCTTCGTTTCCTTGGGAAAGAGGTAACCTAGGGAATGTGGGCTTCAGACTGATGCGGAGGGAAAAGTCTGCTTGTCCTTGTTTCAGAATCTTATCACTTTTAAGCAATGCTTTGTACTTCACAGTTTATATTTTAAATGTTAGTTAGATGAAGTTTATTTTTTAAGACTTACGGAGTTGTATAGTAGACTCTTCTGTGTATAATACTTTGTTTTCTCCTGTGAGGATAAGTTAGAAGGCTTAAGCAGATAAGTCTTAATTTTACAGGCTTTCTTAATTACTTAAATAAGTCATAGTGTGTTTATTACTTTGGTTATTAAACTGCAGCATGCTTATTACTTTGGTTAACTACAAAACTCTTGAAAGAACTTGAATCATGCAGGATGTTTTAAGATTAATACTTTTCAGTCTTTTTTCTTCCCGGCACACACAGTTGGTTCCTGTCAGAAGTGTGTTTTCACGAAAACTGTGTTGTGTGTGTGTGTGCGTGCACGTGTACATGCTCATGTACATGTATGTGCTCACTGCTGGGCATCAACCCAGAGCCTCACACATGCTAGGTAAGTAGTCTACCACTGAGCTGTACCCTCAGCCCACAAACAGTAATATTTTTACCCAGGTTAATGAGATAGTTTTGCCATGATAGTGAGAGAATCCTGCCTTGATCTCCCCTCTCTGGAGAGTCTTGATTACTTTCAGGGTCCTAGTTTTCTCCGTATATAGCCTTCTTAATTTTTTCCCTTGGAAAGTCTTTTCACTGTAACTGTAGACTAGCAATGTATGTCTTGATCATGAGAGTATAAATGCAAAACCTGAAATGAATGCAGAAAAGTTGAAATAGGCATTATAACTGTTTTTCTTAGTTCATTTTAGTTACACAAAGTGGTGGATTTCATTTTGGCCTGTTCATGTGTGCATGTAACATTTTGATCATTCTCCTTTCTCCCTGCCTCTCCCCATCCTGTTTCCATTCCATTATAGTTTCTCTTCTACTTTCACGTCATGTGTCTGATTTCCATCATAGCTGTACTAATTTACCTTCCCACCAGTTGTATAGAATTGCCCTGAACCCCATTTGTTAAAGAAGTTCTTTTCTTCAATGTATATTTTGGGTTCATTTGTTAAAAATCAGATGGCTATAGTTGGATGCATTTCTGTCTCCTCTGTTCTATTCCACTGGTTTACTTCTTGAATTTTGTGCCAGTACCATGCTATTTTGTTATTATGTCTTTGTAGAATATTTTGAAATCACTGCTCTTTTTGCTCAGGATTGCTTTTGCAATTCTGGGACTTTAATGCTTCTGTCTGAATTTTAGGATTATTTATTTGAGTCCTGTGAAGAATGTCATTTTAATTTTGACGGGGTTTGCATTAAATCTGTAGAACACTTTGGCTACTTTAACAGTATTAATTCAGCCAATCCAGGATCAGGGGAAATCTTTCCGTCTTCTAGTGTATTTACTTTCTTTCTTCAGTGTTCCATAATTTTCACTGTAGACCTGTAGACCTTTGGCCTGTTTATTTAGGTTGATTTGTAGGTATTATGTTGAAGCTATTGTGAGTGAAATTGTTTTCCTGATTTCTTTCTTAGCAGTCTAATTATTGGTCTTTATAAAAACTATTCATTTTTCTATTTTGATACTGTATCCTTTCAGATTGTTGAATTCGTTTAACAGACTTAAAAGTCTTCTGGTGGAGTTATGAGGGTCTTCCAAGTGAAGAATCATCCAGTTTGCAAATACAGACTATATATCCTCTCCTTTCCTCTTTGTATCCCTTTTACTTCTTTCTCTTGCCTAATTGCTCTGACTAAAATTTCAAGTACTATATTGAACAAAAGTGTTGAGTGGACATCATTGTTTTATTTTTGATTTTTAGAGGAAATGTTTTCAATTTCTTTCATTTAGTATGATATTAGCTATGGATTTGTCATATGTAGCCTTAATATATTGAGGTGAAATCTTTCTGTACCTAATTTCTTCAAGGTTTTTAGCATGGAGGAATGCTGAATTTTGTGAAAGGCTGTTTCTGCATCTATTAAGATGATCATGTGATTTTTATACAGTATATTATATTTATACAGTAAATGTAATATTTCTTTTTGTACAGTATATTACATTTATTGATTTGCATGTGTTGAACTACTCTTGCATCCCTGGAATGAAACCACTTGATCATGTTGTATGATCTTTTAAATACATCATATAAATTTGACAATCTTAGCTAAGCTTGATATCACGGTGTTATGCCAACAGTGCACCCTTATTGTTTATAGATGACTTAGTAGCTGCTGGGCAAAATAGGAAGCCAAATCTGTCAAGAAGATTGACAAAAATGATTAGGGAAAACTTATACAATAATGTTAGTGATTTTAGAAAGAACTCGGAAGGAATAGCACATATAAACATCACAGAGTACTGTGTCACAAGATAAGAATGGGGGGTGGGTTGTGGATTTAGCTCAGTGGTAGAGCACTTGGTAGGCAAGGGCAAGGCCCTGAATTTGATCCCTAGCCCCCTCCCCCAAAAAGCCAAGGATTGGAGTATAAGTATTACTCTTTAAATTCATGCATAAGATTGTTGTTGGTTTACAGTGTTAAGACCTGAAGATATATCCCTTGTCATAAAAATAATTTAGCTTCCTCTTTCACTAATGTTCAGTACTTGGGAAAAGTTGTTGCTGAAAATGTTTGAACTGTTTACGTCTGTCAGAGCAGTTCTGTTTAGAAAAGCTTTCACGTTTTACTGCTAAACTATCACCTGTAACCGTAATAGGTACTATGTACAGTTTGTGGAGATTCTGGATTCAAATTATCTAGGTTTAAGTCCCAACTATTTATAATCTTGCCATGTGACTTAGAGATTTTTACTTAACCTCACTACCAGGGGTTTTTATTTTAAATAGTCTGTTGTTTGTTTTTATTTTGTTTTTGGTCTGAAAAGCAGAGTTAATAGTGTGGCTAAGGTGAGGATTCATGAGTTGATCAGTAATGCCTGGCACATGGCACATACTAAATGACAGCTGTTATTATTTCTCATGCTTGACATAACATTCATGTAAAAGTTGCTTTTCTTTAAGTGCCTTATTTTGTTTGTTTGGTTTGTGCTTTCAAGAACAATTTGGTATAATGGAGATCAGAGTTCTAGCTTTGAATCAGGCTTCAATTTGATCCTAAACGAATTAGTGTATTAGGGTTGCGAATTAGTGTATTAGGGTTGCGACTGGATATGATAGTCTTTTCGGTATGTTTTCATAGGTGAGCATATTGACACGTGGACTGCTTGTGAATACTCAGAACTTGTTTTCTCTAGAGATTGTTTTTGTTTAATCCAAATGTAAAGTGATAATCCCAGATACTTAGTTTTTGTAAAATAGATCATCAGTGACTATTAGTACTTGTCACATTCGAAGTCATTGAATGGTTAGAGGTAATTCCTGTGCAACATGTATTATATGTGTATTATATTATAAATGTAAGCTCTTCGACACACATGCCCATTGAACAGTCCCTAAAAAAAAGCTGTAGCCTAGCTGTTTGTGTCACTGGCAGCCTACTATATAAAACTCCTGTGAATAACTGCCTCGTAAAATTTAAGTCTAGTCAGTGAGAAGTATATTCCCTAATTACTGCTTATTTTCCTTAGTTTAAAAATGCTGTAACTTCACTTAGATATTCTTTGATTTTACATGCTATTTCCTGGAAAACTGTTCAGATTTCCACTCTCTTACTCACTTCTTTCCAAAGGCATCTTTAGATAAGTATGTAGTATCAAAGTCAGTGTCATAGCCAAATTCTCTTGGCGTGCACGTCCTGTAAAGACAGTTGTATGTGGCTCCCACAAAGTTATTTGTGGTTTTTCCTGAACTTTTCCTTCTGCAGCAAAGTTCTATTTTCATTAACTACACACTATTTTAAAGTAGAAGATGGTGGTGAAAGATCAGTTTGTGTCACTTTTGGATTTTTTTTCTTCGTCAAAGCCATGGCTGTTTTGATTGTAACAGAGAATTACCTGGAATTTGGACTTGAAACAGGTAATAGTTTATACAACTTCAAAAATCAATTTTGATTTGTCTAACATCAATATATTTTACTGTAGTATTTAAGGAAAGTATATGTCTGATAAATGTTTAAAGTTAAGATTAAAACGTATTTCTATAATTTTCTATAAATAATTAACATTTATTCATAAATGAGATCTTCTTTTTTTTACCTATTTTTTATTAACTTTTTCCCCAAAATATTGTCCCTTCATTTTTCCCTTGCAGTTAAATAAGTTTCTGTAATGATAAAGTTTACTCACATAATAAAGAATTAATGCAAATTTTATGCAGACTCATAGAATGTACAAATATCAAAGGGATGTTTTCAAAGACTGTTCTTGCTAATAACTAAATTTGATTGCATTATGGCATACTAATTAACACATGAAAGAGCTAAGCTAGTCACTTCAAAATTTAAAAGGCTCTGTTTCCTAGCATTTTATTTCCAAGGAAAGATTCTATACTTTACCCCTGTGATGAGAGTGATCTCTTTTGTTTCCTACAGGGTTTACCAATTTTTCAGACAGTGCAATGCAGTTTCTTGAAAAGCAAGGTTTAGAATCTCAGTAAGTTCTTGAAAAATTGAGCATTATTTAAAATTTTCTACTTTCGTAAAATGGTATTTTGTGTAAATGTTTAGTTGTTCAATCAATAAAAATAATCCTAAGTTAGGCATCACTTCAAAAACATCCTTACTCGTAATTTTAATGAGATGTTTAATTTTTGAATCTTTCATAAAATTCTGATGTAGATTTGCTCTTATTTAATTCTTCTGCCTCAGGAGATTAAACTATATTTATATGTAAATCATTATTTATATTTATATATATATTTATATATATAATTATATATTTATATATAATTTATAAATATATATATTTATATATATTTATATTTATCATATATTTATATGGGTTGGGCTATTAATGACTCTCACTAAACTGGTATAGTTTACAGTTCACCAAGATCCATTTATTGGTACTTGAATAAAAAGTCTTTGTAAATAGGGAGGGAGAAGGGGTGAGGGGAGGGGAATGGGAAAAAAAGAAGCAACAAGATATGTCATGTACAGGTACAAATCCCCTGTGATGAAATTTATCACTATGTACATCTAAAATGTACCATTAAATAAAATTTAAAAAAAAAGTCTTTGTAGACATTTACTTTATTTTACTGTTGTGATTTGTAAGGTGATTGAGTAGAAAAAAAGGAAGTTCTTAGAAAGTTACCTAAAACTTTATTAACTTTTTATTAAAACTTTAATTTTAGGGGTCCTGTTTCAAAACTTACTTTCAAATTTTTCCTGGCTATTTTCTGTTCACTCATTGGGGCCTTTTTGACATTTCCTGGATTACGGCTGGCTCAAATGCATCTGGATGCCCTGAATTTGGCAACAGAAAAAATTACACAGTAAGCGGAAAATGTACATAAGCACATGCAGATAAATATATGTTTTCCATCGTAATGAAGGTATATTATTGTAATAAAAATCCTAACTTACTGTATTGAAAATTAATCAAATAACCATTTGATGTCACCCCACTTCCTCTCGAAACTCTAAGCAATTTCTCTTGGCCCTTTGTAAATTTTAAGTTTTGTGTTTAATAAAAAATACACTATTGATTTCTAAATTTCTATTAAAATGGGAATACCAAAATTTATATTAAATTCAAAGATTTATAATATTTCAATCTCTACAACTGAATTCGGGATCTGTAGAAATTTCCTTTTAAAAATGCAGATCATTTGCCAGGTTGGGTGGCGCATTCCTCACGAGCTCCAGGCCAGTCTGGGGTAAGTAGTGCGTTCAAGGTTGGCCTGGACTGCATAGGGAGACCCTGTCTCAAAAAGACAAACAGAAAAATCGGTCATTTTACTTAAACTTATTAATTTAAATCTTATACAAGTTTATCTAAGAAATTTAATATTTTAAATTTTTTTGAAAATTTTGTAACCGAAAGTTATATACATAAAAGATGTTTGTTGTCCTTAAGTTATTGATCTACTTGTTAGACTCTTGATAAAATAGTACATTATTTTACTTGGGTATTGATAATACTGTATAATGTTCTATAACATAAATTACTTTTTTTTTTTTTTAATTTTATTTTAAACCAAGAACATGTATTGGTACATTCTACATACAATGGTCACATTCATTACATTAATTCTGTACCTATACATGATGTATCTTGGTTCTCCCCCCCTCTCCCCCCTCCCCTCTGCACCCTCCCTCCCTATTTACAGCAGGTTCATTTATCATTTTCCATATTTTCCCTTTCCCCTCTTTTTCCCGTTGCCTTTCTGCTTTTCCCCTACATAAATTACTTTTAACTACCAAATATTATTCTGAAATGGAGAGATCATGTTGGCTCTCCCATGTACTGCAAAGCCCTTCACTGTATTCTTTGCAGTCGTCACAGATCTTTGTTGTTGTTTTGGAGACCTTGGCAGAAAAGCAGGTCACATCCAGAGCCCAGTCCCGTCCTTGTGGTTTCATTGGCAGCGGAAGCCCAGCCTGTGAACATTGCGTTTGAATAGGCGCATCTGCAGTCATCAGCTTCCTCTGGATGGCTGTGTCCCCGACACCGCTGCTCTTTGAAGCCCCGCTTAGTGGTGCTGGCTCTTCAGTCTTTTCCCTTCTCTTACCTGTGTCAATTTCCTTCAGTTTCGACCCTTCTCCCCTTCCCTTCATTTCTCTACGGTAGCTGCACGCCTATGCCCACTTGGTCTCACCTTTTTCCCTCCTGTAACACGGCATGCTCTTGGCTCCACCACCTGTCTCTCTAATGACTTCTTCACAGAACCTGGTTCTCCGCTCCTCTGCACGCACACTTCAGTCCGCCAACCCCAGTGTTAGGATTTAAATAGCTGAAGAGGGCGGGTGGAGGGGAGCCCTTCACAAGCTGCTGAAACCGCTGCGGGCTGCTGCTTGGCGCCGCAGTGTCCCTAGCAGCGCCGCTTAGCTGATACCGCCGCCTCCTGCCCCCACGCCCAGCGGTTTGTTTACCGAGGCCGTGGTAGGAGAGACTCACTTTTGCACATTTTAGTGTCCTTTTCAGGAAAACCTGGCTCCTTTCTAAGCTTTTTCCCTTGGGGACTCGCGTTTCATTTTACTTCCAGTTCGTTGCAGGCTCTCATTGTATTGCAGCACTCCTGCCTGGTCTGAGGGGTGGGCGAGCCGGTCCTGCTGAGAATAACCTGCCTGGCGCGAGGAGCAGCGCTGACCTCACCCTGCGGCTCGGCCCCGGTGCCGTCAGTGCCGGGCTTGCAGCAGACCCCGCCTTGCCTGTCCGGAGTCGGCAGCCTCCTGCCCGTCCCCCTCCTCACACCGGTCCCTGTCACGTCCTTGCATAGTGATGTTCTGAAATGCGTGTTTATGTGTATGTCTTAAACGCTACAGTTTAGCCCTTCCGCTTGGTTTATAACGAAAGGGTTATATTTTAATAAAGTAATCTGAAGAATTTTGGTTTTTCTAAAATAAGAAAAATTTACTAGCCGTTTGTTTCTGTGGGTTAGGAACTTAGCAGTTAGCTGAGAAGTTGTGACTCAGACATGAAACCCTTCACCATGAGAATGAGGTGTGATCAAAAAATACAGTGAATATTACAAATATTTTTTAATTGTTACACTAAGAGACACGTTGTTGATCCTCTTCTAAATATTCCACCTACTTTCATTGATACTTACCGGTTTTTGCCTCTTTCTGAAGCAGTTCTAGAAGTCCTTTTCCATGCGTGTCTTTAGTTTCATTCTCATGGCCACCTCCACGTCCTGAATATATTCAAAATATTTAGTTTTCATGGTCGTTTTGGGGAGGAGACAGCAGTCCTGTGATGCCAGATCAGTGAGTAAGATAGAGGAGGACGCGCTGTGGGTGCCTGCCTGGATAATGCCTGCCTTTCCACTGGATGGTACGAGGCAGTGGCAGTCACCACATTTTTGATCATACCTCATAAAGACACGTGAGAGGCTTGCAGAAGAACAATGGGATAAAAGTGTTGAAAGCAAGGAGGGTATTTTGAGGAAGATTATGCCAGTATATCTTCTACTGTAATAATTTTCTGAACCCACTGTATTATCAGTTCTTGCATGTTAAGTATGTCACCTTGCCAAGAGGAAATTCTCTGAATTTGTATAGCGTAGGGAAGTTAATTTCAGCTGTGTTCATAATAGTCTAAGGAGAAATAAAAAACCGTGTGAGTTACTTGTGATTTTAACAATATAAACATTTTGTGTAATCACTACCTGTTGAAAGGTTCCTGGTTATAAGTGTTCGCTGTAAGTTCCATCTGCCTTGTGCCTTCTGGTGTTGTGAACCTGTTTACTCACTGCCACGTGCCTGTAAACCATGAGCAGCCATTGTTCCGGCGGTGCTGAGAAGGGTTCATTGACTGTAGAAGATTAGAGAACCATTAAACTACTTATTTAATGCATCAGGGTTCGTTATCACGGGGTCATTAGTGCATACGAAAATAGAAATGGGCAGATCTGGATTTTAGTCCTAGATCTACCTTTAAGCTGCTAAATTGTTATGAGCAAGTCCCGTAACTTTATTGGGCCTAACTGTTCTTATCTCAAAAAGTAAGATAATAACCTAAGTTCTTGAGGACTCAAATCAGTGTTAAATAATAATGATAAATGTACTACTCAAATTTCTGTAGCTTATTAGAGCATTTGGTTTCTGGGTTTTTATGCTTATTTCTTGCCTACTTTCAGAACACTACTTCACATCAACTTCTTGGCACCTTTATTTATGGTTCTCCTCTGGGTAAAACCAATCACCAAAGACTACATTATGCACCCTCCACTGGGTAAAGAAAGTGTTCCTTTGTAAGTATGGGTGTTTGAGGGCTAATTTGTGTTCCCTTATATGTGAAAACTGCTTTCCTAAATGGTTTTTTAACCGTATTTAAGCTTCTTAGTGATAAAATTAGGACACTCTATTTTTCAAACATCAGTAGCGGTGCTGAAAAGCACATTACAGGGTTAAGTTGCACACTGTCTAGCCTGTTTCGCAGCTCTCAAGCGTTAGTACCATATACTCGTATTAACGTGTGGAAGTTCTTTTCTCTTAACATGCAGCTGTCATGACATTTTTCTGTTTTCGTTATGCCTATTGTTTAGAGATTGTTCGCAGTTATTTCGTTTTTATTTGTAAAATTAAAGAAAAAAGGAAAAGAGTAGTGTCAATATGCTAACAGTTTCCATGTTTACTTCATCAACTTTTTGTTTGTTTTGTTTTTTGATAAAGTATTTTTCAAGTAAATTGGACAGATACCACTTTTATCCCTAAGTACTATAATTTGCATTTTATGAGGACATTTTCCTTCAATAGCATTATCATCGTCATACATAAGTAAATTAAAAATCCTGCCTTAACATCCTCTAATACTAATTCACATTTTAAAAAGATGGCAAGGAAATGTGGAAGTAGTTTTGAATAGGAGTTAGTAACTGTACTCAGTATGTTAGATCTGTACTGTGGAACCGTGTTAGGGTAATAGAAAGGTTCAGACGGAGTTGGTTCAAACTCCAGGTGTGCCTCTCAGTACGCTATCTACTGCAGGCAGATCGTTTAACTTCATGAAGCCTGTTTCCCTGTCCGGAAGACGAAAGCGATGTATCTGCCTGGCAGGGTTATTGTTGGAATGAACACGGAAGAGCACGTGTACTGTTGGCTGTCTGGGAGTGTGTGCTTAGTAAGTGTCCCTTCCACTGCTCTGCCCTGCCAGAATTCAGGTAGAAAACTTTGAGTCATAATTGGTCACACGGTGTGCATTTTATATTATTTACTTCTTTTAGTACCTAGTATCACTCTCTTTATTCAGGAATTTGTAATCCTCGATGTTAATGATAGTTTTTTAAGAGTTAATTCTGTCGAATTAGGGAAATATTCACTGAAGACATACTGTTTTTTTCCCCGCAAAACTAAACTTTAATAGTAATTTTTACCTGGTAGATTCCTGAAATGTTTAAAGGTAATTCTAAGGATTGTAAGGTTCTAGACAAAATGTAGAAAAACTAACATTTCATGTAATTGAGGCCGAAAGAATACCCAATCCTTCCTTCAAGTTTGGTCATAGAGATTGGGTTTCATACTCTTGTAATTATGTGCTCTGATTCTTTATTTGTTTTAGTAAAACTGGGAAGACAAGGAAACTAGTATTTATGCTGCAATTTGCACCAGTTATTGTGCTAGGTTTTCATACCTCTCATTTTATCTCATTCATTTGCATAGTAATTATTTGAGGTTGCTGTTCCCATTCCATTTAATATATGAAATAATAGACCCAAGTTTAAAAAATTTTGTTACGTTATTTAACCAGATTAGGTGTATTTAAAACATTTGGTGGCTATACCAACATTCACTTCCCACTTTATACAGAAAGATCTGGATCTTCTTATACCCTCTTTCCATCCCCACTTCTCACCTCTTTCATAGACATCTCACACAAAATTGTGATCTTAACTCTCCTCCATGCTCTTCTTTAATTGAGAATTATCAATTAAGTGATTAGAAGTGGTTTCTAATTTTTGTTTAAAATCCAGAATCCGTATGGTAAATTGTGAAAGAATGGCTGCTGCCTTCGATCAAGGAGAATGAGGCGAAGGAGAAGGCGAGTGACAGGCTCTCGCTCTGTCACAGGGGCAGACTGATTTTGGAAAAGTCTGTTTGTAGTCAGAAGAAAAACGGTGGTAATAGTGTTCCAACTTGGAAATGTATTTGAACCGATGCACGTGTTCTGATATAGCATTGAAGAAATAATATGGATAAAGAGTCCAAGTGTGCTCACAGCTGCGCAAAAAGAAAACCAAAGGAGGCCTGTACAGTAGGGCCTGGAGTGACCCCAGATCTCAGGGATTCCTGTATGTTGTAGTGTAGCACGGGTGCCGTGAGATACCCCATGAGATCACCTCAGCAAATATTGAAGATGTTGCTTTAATCTGAATTACAAGATCCTTTTCAATGACTGTCATCCCAAATCCCCCAATTGAAACTGCTGAGCAGTTTTCTGAGTCACTGCTTCATTCTAGTGCTGTTGTTTTCACTATCAGTTACCCTTAAAGGCCATGAGATAGCTGTCTCCAAGACGCTACCAGTCACTTCTCCTTGTCACACGACTTGGGGGGAGCACAGTATTGTATGTGGGTCCCCCAGACAGTCACGGCTGTAGTTGGCCTCGGGTCTCACACACTCTTTACGTCATATGACGGGCTCCTTCGCCCATGTTCATTATAATGGAAATGTACTGATAAAACATCACGCCTTTTTCCTTTCTGTCCAATAGTGCTTTTCCATTGGGATTATGTGGCTGTTTGCACTTACAACCTTAATAAAAATGAGCAAAAGTAATATATTATAAAACCTTTGTCCCATCCTCATTTCTCACCTCCATTCAAACAAAATCATACGCTTTTAGGTCTTCTCTGCCTTCTGTTTGGAGCCCTGTTTGGTGTCATAGTTTGCCTCAGCAGCTTTTCCTCTGAGGCCCTTAGTTCCTTCCTGGGTGCTTACAGCTGGACAGAAGGCTGCAGAAGATTTATCCTATTGCGGACAGAATTATTGTGAGGAGTTTTGTTTGTTTTTTTTTTAATCTTTTCTCATTTGGGTTTCTTCGTGTCCATCTACTCTACCGCAATTTTTGTAAGATTTCAAGGAGACCCTCCCAAGTTCCAGGTCCGTCTGGACAGACGTGTTTCAGCAGCCCTGCAGCCACTTAACACTTTGCCCCGAGCCTCACTTGGGCGACACGTTTGTGTGTGCTGACTATCCCAAGATACCATTTCAACCAGTCGATTCTTGTATTGAGTAAATTTGGTAAAATTGTTATTTTTTTATTTCCTGTTATATTATAAAAATTAATTAAAAATATGCAATTTTTGGTCGTCCTGTATTTAAATAATTGGACTGGTAAGTGGTTAAGTACTTTGTGTGTGTTAGAGATTACAGTAGATACCAAGAATGAGGTAGTTACTATTTTCAGATTACTCAAAATATATAAACTATGATCTTTAAAAGACCAAAAAGAAAAACTTGGAACCCCAGAAGACACCAGAAATTTTATGTTCATTCTAAAATATTATAAGAAGCCCTCACCTGTGGTCTGACTTCTGAAAAGATGTCCTACAGTTACATCTTCTCACCTGGACTCCTAAAGTCAGCCTTGATTTATTGCTTCCAAGCAAGCCAGCTTCAGCACACAGCAGACTAAGTCCCTGATTAGCAAGATATCTCAGCCGTTCGGTATCTTTGTAATATATCAGAATTTTTTTTCTGTAGTAGTCATGATTGGAAACACAGCAGAGTGAAAGACCCCAACCAAATATGGAGCTAGCGAGACAAAACTACAACTGATTTTAAGTGGGTCACTGATTAGTTCTACAGGCAGCCTCCATTTTTCTCTCTGGTACTGTGAGAGCCCTGAACTTCTCTTTTCATGTCAGCCAGTTTTTCTTCCATAGATAAGGTTAGGTAGGAGAAAGGTCCCAAGTATTGCTCTACTTTTTTTCTTCTAGATGTCTCTTGCTTATATTTTAATGATACATTTATCTGGCTAGTTCTCTTTTGCAAGTGAAAATACTTCATTAATTTGTGGTAGAATGGGATTCTTTGTTTTAGGGCTTCTTTTTGCTCTAAGTATAGATTTTTCAGTATCTTTTAAACTATAAAATATAACCAACATGCCAGCACTTTGTGGTCTTTGAGAGCACTGTATCAACTGTTTGATCTGTAGAATGACAGAAGCTACATTCGACACTCTGCGACTCTGGTTAATAATCCTGCTGTGTGCTTTGCGCTTGGCCATGATGCGTAGTCATCTGCAAGCATATTTAAACCTTGCCCAGAAATGTGTGGATCAGATGAAGAAAGAAGCAGGCCGAATAAGTACAGTTGAGCTACAGAAAATGGTGAGTATCATACCATAGTTAAAATGAAAAATTACAAAAACTGTTCTCAAAAAAAGAATTCGATTTCCTTGAATGCATAGTATTATATCCCATAATATTCTTATCATAAGTAACTGGGACAATCTCGGGCTGACATGTCAAGGAGACCGTATCAGATTTTGGTGCTAAGAAAGGGCCTCAGTTCCTTTTCCTACCGAAAGTACCTTGAGAGTCATACAGTCGGGTGGTACAAAGCCGTGTGTGCCGACTGTTGCTTAGTGGGACCACTCGAATTTATCTGAAAGACATTACAATATATTGAGCAGAGTTTATGATTTAAAAGGTAGGAAATACTAGTGTTAGTGGCTAAATTTATTCCTTTTAACATTACTCCATGTAGTTAAATGTGAAATGTAAGGTATTTAAACTTAATGGAAACTCAGGAGAAAGAAAATGGTAGGAATTCATTCACCGATAGAGTGGACCTGTATCCTGGTCCTATGTTTTTAGAGATGGGTATTGAATCCTGTTTTTGATTCTCCTCTATAGTCAGAGGCATTTAACTACTTTTTTTCTGTTTTGCCTTTTGTATATCTTCATATTCTTCATAATTTGCTTCAATCAAACATACTCACATAGAATGAGAATTTAATGTTTTTATTTATGAGGGTCTTATGCTCATATATGCTCATATATGACTCCACCTGCTGTTTTAGTTTGATGTTTTGTATAGCTGTCCTTAGAGGTTTTTGTATTTTGTTTTACCTTTGAAATATAAATAAAAATATGGCATTTGAATTATAGTGGTTATTTTCTCCAATCTAAGTGTATCACTTAATAACTCTGAAAAGAATTTATTGTAATATTTCCTTGTTCTAAAAACTTAACCTTCAGATTTGACTTTCTGAACTCAGTTTGGAGGCTTTATAATGAAGTGTTAACATTTAGCTTTCTTCCAGTAGAAAGATTACTTATATCTGACACATTTCAGTTTGATAATTATATGAAGCTTAATTCACTCATAACAAGTCGGCTGTGTTCAGCTGTGTAAGAATGTTGTTGGTTTCAGGTGGCTCGAGTCTTTTATTACCTTTGTGTCATTGCCCTGCAGTATGTGGCACCTCTGGTCATGCTGCTTCATACGACTCTGCTTTTGAAAACCCTCGGTAAGCAGGCCTTGCACCTTAACTACCTTCTCATCCCTGGCATGCAGTGCTCAACACCCACAACTCAGAGGAGGAGAGGTTTATTTTGGCTCACATTTATAGCTCTCAGTCAGCTGCCCCCAATGCCGACACAGCAGAGGGACATAGTGGACGAGAGCGTCTCACATGAGGACAGCCAGGAAGCAGAGACAGAAGGAGATGCATCCGACCAGGTCATGCCCTAGCGACCCCACCGCTTAGGACCAGACCGCACAGCAGTACCTTCAACTGCAGTGCACCTGCGGTTGGCTTGCTCTTCAGAAGCCCTGCTGTGAGCGCTTGACACTTTGGGGGACACCCGCATACAAACCATAATAGTCATCACACCCTGGCAACTGAGAAACGTCTTTTGCTTTTGACCTTTATATACTTAGATCTTTTAGAAATATTAGTATTGAATCACATTTTTGATTCTCTTCCATAGTCTGAGGCATTTTTGAAGTTAACTTTTTTTTTTTGTTTTACCTTTCACACCTTTTCATTTTCTCTATAATTTGACTTCAAAATGTTCATACAGATTGAGGATTTAATGTTTATTATCTAATGCTTAGTAATGTTTTCTGTTCTTTGTAAAGAAATATGCCTCTTAAAATTATTTCTCTTTAAAGTTTTAAGAGGAAGCACTGAAAAGTTTTAGCTATAGAAGTTGATTCATCATTCTTGATTTTGAAAATTTAGGTTCATATATTTGTTGTTTGTTTGTTTTGGGGGGTGGTGCTAGGGATGGAACTCAGAGCCTTGAGCTTTCTAGGCAAATACTCTATCACTTGAGCTAAGTCCCCAAGCCCTGGTTCACATGTTTTTGTAACTTTATGTTTTACTTAGAAGAATTTTTCATTAAATGTTAATTCTCAGAATTACCAAGTAACTTGAGGCAGGACTGTTTGATCTTAGTTATTTTTATTTTCTAAGAGGATGATTTGAGGGTTTTTTTTTTTAAGGTCTTACATTTAAATTATTATAAGGTACTCAAAAATTAACATAGATTATAGATTCTCTAGTGCAGTGGTGGTGAACCTATGGCATGCGTGGCACAGCCAGCTCTTTGTTATCAGTGAAAACTCTAAAAGGTTCACCATCACTGCTCTGGTGAGTTCAGTTTTAGATAACTTATTTTGAAAGATTAAAGATTTCTCAGTGAAAGACTTAAAGTTCTCCTGCAAGTCTTTTCGCTAAGCTATTAAGTACCTGTGTGGTATTATTGGAGAACTATTGTTATTGCATTGATCATTTCTCCTTTTTTGGATCAGGCAGCCTGCCATTGTGGGATTTTAAGAATCCCAAGGGAACTAAATTTGGTAAGTTTAGTTGAAAGCGTAGAGCTGGTGATAGGTGCAAATGTCCTTCAGGAATCTACGGAACTTAAAGGGCTGGATAGCCCGGTCGTACTGTACATTGTGTGAGTCATGTCCTGTGCAGCATAGGAAAGTATATCATGAGAGAATTTCTCATAGCTATTAGTAGTTATTCACACTGAAGTCATGGTTTCTGAGAAAGAAATTTATTCTAAGGTAAAAGTAGAAAAGATTTCTGAGAAGTTATTGAGTGCGTCCCTATCACTTCAGGAGACATAATTGATGCATGTCTTAAACAAGGAAAAATTGTTTTTATTATATTACTAGGTTTTACTACAGTTAATTAAAAGTGTACCAGACATTGTGCTTTTACATGTACCTTTCTTAATGAGGACAGATTATATAGTCTGGTCACAAATAAGCATGTTCTTCACCTTCCTTTCAACTTTTTTTTTTGGAAGAAGCTTTGGAATTAGTTACTCTTTAAGTTTTGTGTCTTGAATTTTCTAGGTAATCATTCCTGGGGGATCTATCCAGAATCTTCCTCACCAATAAATACCAGTCTACACTCTAATTCTGTTCACTCTGAATTACCATCTGCTGACGGGAAGATGAAGGTAACTGTTACGCAGATAACAGTGGCACTGAGCAGCTTAAAAAACATTTTCACTCCCCTCCTTTTTCGAGGACTTCTGTCATTTTTGACATGGTGGATTGCTGCTTGCCTTTTTTCTACAAGCCTTTTTGGGCTTTTTTATCACCAGTATTTGACTGTGGCATGAATCTCAGTTAACAAAAAAGGATATCCACGTCACACTTTGAATTCAAATGTTTGGGCCCTTAAAGGGCTAACAAAAACCATAAGAAAGCAAATACAAAGGAAAAAAAAAAGTGTCAGAGTATCTTATTTTAAACGCTTCCTCTGTATTCTCAGGGTGAAATAATGTTGTAATATTTAAAATCACAGGATAGATTGTTAACTGTTACACTGTGGCTTTGGGATTTTGACTCATTGTATTAACTAATGTGAGAGGTCTATCTGCAGAGGTAATACTTCTGATTACCTTGGTTTACAGAGACCTCAGCAGTTTTTGAAACTTCTCATATGACTGCAGTTAGTGATTGCTCTTAGTGGTATTAAGGTACTCTCAGTAGTCTTGGTGGCTACCTGTAGAACAATCTTCAAACTGAGCCAAGCGTAGGGAAAGGAAACGAAGTTAAGTCACTTCTGTTGACGATGTATTACTCTTCAAACAGCAGCAAAATCCAACAGAAATGAAGAGATAGCTACTGTATATTACAGTAAGGAAAACTGCATAGTTATTTTCAATTTAATGGTGATGTACATGCTTGATATCTACCAGTACTGTTGCTTTAGAGTAGCAGGAGTATTGTTTTAAAATGTATTCTACCAACTTGAGAGTTGTTTTTAAATGATTGGCCATGTGAACGTTTGCAATCTTGCTATTGGGTTTCCACCTGCCATATTTTTATTTTATTCTATGATCCTGAATAGTTCCTTCTAATAGTCTAAAAATATTTATCAATTCTGATCAGACTTTTAAAAAATTACTTTGTAATCCTGCTGACTACCTGTATGTATTGTATATATATTATATATTAAATATATAATATATTGAAGTTAAAGATGAAAATATTAGATATGTATAAGTTGCTGAATGTACATTAAAAAGTGATTTGAATGGGATGTATTTGTATCTAGAAATTTTATTTCTGTTTGGAACGAAATTAAAATACATTTTGAAAGTTCAGCAGAGCATGTAGTTTATTTCTTATGCATATGTGAGAGTACTTAAAAGTTTACAAATGACTAGGTGATTTTTCTTGAACTATAGTCTTTCCCTCTTTAACCAAGTGTGTAGGTATTAATTTAAGGCCTCGTGAAACAGGACTTGTTTTTAAATGTGTAGCATCTAGAATTAAAAATAGTAAGCTTTATTTTACAGGCCAGAAATTGAGGTAACTTGAGTGAAAAAATAAAGTGAAATGGAAAAAAACCGAAAGTCATTTGGTGCTTTTTACATCTGAAATACAAAATGAATTTAAGTTTATAAAGGGAATGACCATAAGACACAAGAAGAGTTTTTCTTTGTTTAAGTAAATATTCTCCCATGAAACTCGTGGCAGACTACATATCATGTTTCAGTGCTTTTACGACTGTCGCAAACAAGTTAGAATTAGTTTCATGGCTTAAAGTTTCTATCCGTTTGAATAATCTCAGTGCACCAATTTCTTGTCTTTGTGTATGTGTGTAGGTTTAAATATTTTGGAAATAGCTGATATTTTAAATGACCAAACTTAAACTTGATGAAACTCTTTGGCTTGAGTGGATTTTGAGTGTAACCTGATATCTTCATGTGCATTCCTAAAAGGAGTATTTCAGATTGCTTGAGATACAGCAGCATCACAGAATTACCATATATCTTACCATAAGATTATACCAAAGTTTTTTATTTTGTATATGAAAGTTTTCACATGTTACATTCAGAAAGAATCTCACTTGGTATTTATAATATTAACTGAAGAGTGGAGTTTTTAAATTATTATTAAAGTTATTTGAGGATAAAAGATTATGCAGCGGAGTAATGTGAGGGGAAAGGCACAGAGTTCATTATTGCAAGGGCCACATTGTTCGTGCCCCCCCGTCTCGGGGCCTCGGCTTGCTAGGCCGGTGCCGTACCACCGAGCTAAATGCCCAGCCTCTTGCTGCATCATTTTTATAGAATTATCCCTAAGTAGAGTGTGAACTAGAGCAAACTGTACATTACTGTAAGTTGTGGGTTTGGCTTATGTGCTTTTAGCCTTTTGAGCAAATCTGAACTGATTGAAGCATCTTATATTCACACCAGAAATTATGTTCTTTCATTGCAAAAGGGTTTGACTTTATATAAATCAAATATTCTAATATCCTCAAATAGACAAGTAGAGTTCTTATACTTTTCATATTGGAATCTAGTCAATGTAATATACTTCGTAGGTCATTTATTTTTATTGTATGTATGTTTACCACGTTAATAGGAACCCTTATAATTTGCTTTGACTTTTATGTGAGTACAGTCTTAACAGTGTGATTCTCTCCCCTCCCCTTGCCTATTGCATTATGAAAGCCAGAACTGTATTCTTTTTCATAGTCCCACCAATTTGTCTAAAATGAAAATCATAATTTCATCTTAATATTTGTGCGTATTTTGGTTCTTTTGGTATTTTCCTGAGAATTTTAGGTGCTATACATAAAATGACCAGTACATGCCATCCTAATAGGCTCATTGTCTTACTGATTCTGATACAAATATCATTGGTAAAATAGAGTCTTTTTTTTCTTGAGTTATGATTCAGAAGAGAGATTCATCCATTAATAGAATTGTAGATCCAGGAAGCAATAAGTAGAATTCATTATGAAATCTGTAATTGGAGCTTCACTGGATAGATTTTATTCTTTCAAATGGCATGTTAAATTCTCAGTATTGTGAAGCATAAAGTCTCAATATTCTCTGAATTTGTTCACTTTCTGAGCCATCACATACTTGAAAATACTATATCCAGGTACATGGCTTTTATTCAACAAAAACTAAGTGATTGTTGAGTGCAGATCATCCAATGTCTTCACAGAGCTTTAGGTGGTTAAAGAATCAGATTTAAACACACTTATGATCCTAGAGCTTGAGCCCCGTGACTCCAGAGTTGTACATTCCTATCTTTTAATTCCTGCTCATCATTTCCATATGCTGGCTGTATTAGCCAAATCGGTTATATGCCATGAAAATTCTGACATGGACACTAAAGATGGTCAAAGAGCTGAGGTCAACATTTCCTTTTTTTTTTTTTAAGTAGTAAATATTTTCACTTATTTTTGTTTTCTTTTTTATAATTTATTTTATTGGTACATTTTAGATATACATAATGATCACATTCATCATAAGGAATTTGTACATGTGCATGATATATCTCGATTCTCCTTTCTTCCCCTATTCCCCTCCCCTCCCTTCAGCCCCTCTTCCCCTCCTTATTTACAAAAGCTTTGTTACCATTTTTTCCTTCTTTTATTTTTTTTTTTCTCTTGCTTTCCCCACCCCAGTTCCCCTTCCCAATATATGCACACCCATATTTATGGCAGCACAGTTCATAATAGCTAAATCTTGGAAACAGCCCACATGCCCTTCAACTGATGAATGGATAAAGAAGATGTGGTTTGTTTATACAATAGAGTAGTACTCAGCCATAATGAAGGATAAACTTGAGACATTTCTAGGTAAATGGATGAACTTTGAGACCATATCTTAAGTGAAATAGATTGGACACACATGAGTAAATATCACATTGTTTCTCTGGTGTGAGAAACTGAAAGTATAAATAAGGACCAAAATGTATAATATTGTGAAATAGAAAAAAAAATAGATACTGCATTTTTTGTTTGTTTTCTATTACTATTAAACTCCTTTTTAGCTCCAAAGTATTTGTTTGATGGGCCTGTTTTTAATGGGTCTGAGAATCTTGTTTTCCACCTTACTGGTTTTTGTTTTGATTTTTTTCTGTGTAATATGGTTATTCCTCTTTCTCCTATTTGCCAGAATACAGTTCATTTTCTTAAATGAAGTAGCAGCGTAATTTTGTGGAAAGAATACTAATAGAAGAATCAAGGAAACTTCTCTTCCCATCCCATTTCTGCCTGCATAGGTTTGCATTTATTAGATAGTCCCCACTAATTAAATAGAACTGAATTGTCATCATCATTGTTGGCCTCAGTTTTATTATCTATAAAATTAAGAGTTCATATTAAATGGCTATATATTTCAAAATCTGTTATCATTTTCTTTGTGTTAGCATAGGAGAAACAGGAAGGGCTACAGATCATGTTAAAGAAGGATATTTCACTTACTGTTGACTAAGAATTCACAGAGACTCCTCAGGACGTTTTTGGTTTTACTCATTTATCTGCTCAATAAACACCAAGCACTTAGGAGGAGACTCTTCGTACGTCTGGGCACAGCAGTGAGCAAACACCCAGATCCCTTCCCTCTAGGAGGGACTCTGCTGGGGCTGTAGCAGCACGTAGATCGGTATGAGACTACTAGCAGCATGTCAGTGATCAGATCTGGGGAGTCGAGGGCGGGGAATATGGAGTTGGAGGGTGGAGATAAAGCTAAATTTTAAATAGGTATCCAGGAAAAGCTTCACTGGAAAGGTGGCTTCTGAGTAAGGTCTTGGGGGAAATGAGAACCATCACACTGTTTCTTCTCATATATCTGTGACTCATTGGTAGACACAATAGCCAGGTTTCTGAGACTTAGTGTCACAAGCTGTGAGGTCACTAAGGAAATTTTTCTTTAATGGATAATATTATGTATCCCTTTATTCAGTCGGTGTGTTGTACTGGAGGGAGTGTAGCAACTGAATTAAATGTTGAGTGTTTGCCAATAGGCAGTAAAGCATATAACATCCAATCTCCTGTGTCTACTTTTTATCATTTCTCTATCCAGTGCTTTTAATTTGGTCATATTTATGTTACATGTCAGTAGAATGTTATGAAAACTCAATTTGCAGGCTTCTACAACAATGTGATAGACATTTTTTTGAGTGGACAAATACAATATCAAGTTCCCTTTGCTGAAGTACTAAAAATGAGAGAGGTGAGTTTCTTTGTGCAGTACTTTACAAAAACTATTTACTCATACATTTTTATTTAGAATGGATTTGTGTTCTGTAATTCAACAGTGAAACAGTGTATACTGATGAACAAAAACTTCCAAAAGACTTCAGAAAACCATAAGTTACTTTAGATAGCAATGAAAAGATAGAAGAATTACTGTAATTGTGTTTATGTATTTACTTGCTCTTTCTATTCTTAACAGTTCCTTCAAACATAAAATGTAAGTTTTTTTTCCCACATATTTAAATTTCTGTCATTGTAACAGGGAATCCTTCTTTTGGATAAGTAAGTGATATTTAAAGTTATATTCTCTCTTACAAAAAGAACTGAAATTATAAAAACAAATAAAAAAAGGGGGGAAGGGCAGGAAACAGAGCTCATCACTCCATGAAGAAATATAAGAATTGGTGCTCATCTTTGTTACCACACATAGACATTTCTCTTTAAGAAAACTACATTACTATTACAGTATAATATAGAAACTCCTTTGCAACTCTTTCAGAATAGCTACCAGATAGAACAGTGGAAGTTACAGAAAACTTCCATCATCAGGAAAGTTTCTCTGGATAGTGTCTGTGTGTTTACTGAGTACTGACAAGTACTAGTCAGTATTCTTTTCCACAAAAAAATCAAATTAGAAGTCAGCTTTAGAAGATAAATATCTTAGAATGGAATACTTTAAATAAGAAATTGCCATACTTCCTAAAGAGCCACGTGTTGGTGATTATGCCCGTGTTTACTTCTAACCAGTTTTCCTTGGAGGCAGCTTGACAGCTGGGTGCAGTTGTGCGCTTGCATTTTTAAAAAGGAAAAATATTCTATTTTTTTGTTGTTTTTACTATAAATTGAACTGTTATACTGTAAAAGGTAAATTTCATATTGGCTACAGCCTAACAGTAGAATGTGTCTTTTGCTGCTCCATACCAAGGTGATGGTTTCAAACACTGAGATAAAGGCCTGTGTGTGTGTTTCAATATTATCTGCATCAAGCTACCATAAAATGGCCATTATTCCATTTCTATTTATGAGAGTGAAACTTGATCATCAATTTGATTGGTTTGAGAGCTGCCTCGGAAATTAGCAAAGCAAACGTCTGGGTGTGTCTGTGTGGATCAGGGAGGCATTGCCTTAGGTACTGTATCTGGTCCCTGGGCTCTTCCTGTCTGGCACACTCCCCCTATGCTCTGCTTTCTGGCCACCATGAACTATGTATACATTTCCACTATGATATTTTTGGAACCAGCTGAAATCACTGAAATTATGAATCAAACTAGATCTCCCCTCTTAAGTTGTAAGTGTCAGGTATTTGTACCAGCAATGGAAAAACTGACCAATAACACTATTTACAAATTTAGAAATACCACAGAAATATCTTTACATATTCTCTGGCTCAGATAATAAAGCAAACTGTGGACTTTGACTGCATATCAACATTACTATCTCCTTCAGGTTGTAAATGTTAGTCTTCTGTCTCCCCCCTAGTTTAAATAAGTAAACTAGCCAGGCATGGTTGTACATGCCTGTAATCCCACCCCTGGGGAGGCTGAAGCAGGAGTTTCAGGCCAGCCTGAACTACAAAGCAAAAACACAAATAATAAAATTGTAGTAGAAATGTTACTCCTAGAGACAAAACTCCAAAGTGAAGTTCAGTATTTTGGGTTTTGTTATGTCTGTGTGTTGTCCTTATAATAAAGATAGCACAACACAGATGGACGGTTAGGGACCTCAGTTCAATGATTACTTTCAGTGAATGTGTGTTCCTTTCACCAGTTTTTGGTTTTAAAGTTGATTTTAATTTTATTTCTGACTGACAGCTGAAAAAGCAAGATTATACAGAATTCAGTAAAGACTCAGGGAACACTACTAAAATGATTCTTAGATTATATTACAACTATGTTTAAAATAAATGTGTGTTAGGATGACAGAAATAGTTAATTCATTACTGTACTTGTCTTTTTCCTTTAAATGCATTTACCTAAAACTTCCATGACATTAACAAAGTAATGAGGAATCTTCTGGCTAGAATGTTATTTGGTTGTGGCACATCGGTGATCTCACTGCAACAACTAGAAATAAGTCATTTCAGTTCTAAAAGAAAGCATAAGAGATGCAATAAGGACTAGATGAACCAGAGTATGCCCAGTGTAGCCATCACCCCCAGTCAGAAGTGACAAAACCAGTTCGTCGGGCACTCCCCAGTCGGAAGTTGGACACATGCTCAGCTTTCCTTAGTCTCCCAGGGACAGGCTGCTGAATAATACTTGCCTGTTGGCTATACCGCCGGTCCTCTGGAGCAGCAGCAAGCCATTCTGCTCTTGTTATTAAATTTACAGGTAGTAGAAGAGGGAAATCGAACAATTTTAATTCAAAAGATGATAAATTTGAATCATATTGGTGTGGAAAAATGAATGTACCTCAAAACCGTAATGTTAAGAAATAAATCACACACAAGCTTAAATATCGCATGGTTTCTCTTGCATGAAAAACATAAATTATAAATAAAGAGCAAAATAAAAGATAATAGGAAGTAGAGAGATAGATCTAAGAGGATGAAGAAATGGAAGAGAGGGGAGAAAGAGGAGAAGGAAATGAAAAGAGAGTTAAGATGTGTCATGTAGATATGCCATCTTCGCACAAGGAATGTAAACATCTACAAATGTACTAATTTTTTAAAAATCAGAAGTAATGGGAACATATACAACTATATTAATAATTAGATTAAATGTAAGTGGACCAAATACCAAAATAAAAGTATATTTAGGTTACTTAATGAAAACAAAAGTGTAACCACATAGTACTTTTAAGAGCCAAATATAACGAAGAGGCATCATGTACAGGTACAAAACAAACATGATGAATGTAATCATTATGTGTACAATGTACCAATACATGTTCTTGGTTAAAAAATAATAAGCAAATAAAAAAGAGGCAAATATAGAAAGCCATGAAAGGTTACAAATAAAAATATGAAAAAAATAAAGGTTTAAACACCAAAAGAAAGCTAAGTTAGTTAAAATATTAGGACAAAGTTATAGTAAGACAAAAGGCATTACTAGAAAGAGACATTTCATCATGAAAAAGGTCATTTAACAAAAACACCACAATTTTAAATCTGTACACAAAATATCTTCAAAGTATCAAGAACAGTGATGGAAGTTGAAGAAAAAAATAATAGAGAAATCCACAATCATACTTAATAGTTTTAACACAACTCAATAGCTGAAAAAACAGACTGGTAAAACCAGAAATTTGGAACAATAAATTTGACCTGTAAATGCTGCATCAAATAATGACATTTCATTTCTTTCAAGAGTAGATGGAACTTTATCAATATGACCATACTTTCTAGGCTATTTAAAAAAAACTCAAGAAACACAAAGACATTGAAATCACTCATTATGCTTTCTGACCACAGTGGAATTAGCTTAGGATTTATTAGCAAAAAGACAACCAAAGGTTTGTTTTTTTTTTCCCCCCTCAACTTTCTTGAATTGTTACATTTCTAAATAATGTATAGGTTAATAAACTGGGAAGTATTTTGTACCAAAAGGTAAAGAATATGACATCAAATATTGATGATGCTTAATCCATGATTAGAATTTGATAGCCTCAAAATATGTGTTAGGCAAGACAGGTTGCAATAACCAATAATTTAAAGTTTCCATTTAAAGAAACTAAAAAAGAAGAGCCAGTCATACCCAGGAAAAATAGAATAAAAGGAATAATAAAGCAGAAACCAATGAAGTCCTATCAGAAAGTGTAACAGAAAATTAGTAAACCTAAAATGATTGTTTCAAAAGATAAACGAAGTCATTAAAACCTTGTCAAAACTGATTAGTAAAAAAGAAAAACTATAACCAATGTTTGGTTTGAAAAAGTATAAAATGACTGCAGCCCTTCGCCTTTTGTATTTTCTTCAGTTTTTCAGTTTTACAAATTACAGTAAATCTGAGCCCTATTGGCTCCATCTTGGTTGGAAGTGGAAGATCCCAGCATCTGGTTTGAATTTCTGGATACAGAGACTTTTTGTTACCAGGTTAGACTTTATTCAGAGTCAGGTTTCCATTTACATATTATTTTAAAAGATGTGTCACTGAACATCGTTAGTCAAAAAATGACTAAAAGTGAGAAGTCCGACAACACCAAATGTTGAAAAGAATATGAAGTAGGTGGAAGTCTCATTGTAATGCAGCTACTTTGGAAATGATACATTCAATTGACAAAAAGTTCTAGTGGTTTCTTTTAAAACTGTATACCTACCCAACAACCAAGTGATTCAACATTTTTGTGTTTACCTATAAGAAATAAAAACATCCATAAAAAGTTGTCAAGAATGTTCATAGTAGTTTTATTGATTATGAGCTTACAATGGAAACAGCCCAGGCACCCATCAGTAGAATATATAAACACAGTGGTATATTTGTACAGTGTAGAGCATTAAAAGTCTCATAATGCAAAGGAGGATGTACATTTATGCAACCCTTTTGAAAAATACTCAAGTTTCTGCTAAGTTTGAGTATATGTTTCCTTATGACACAGCAGTTTCACTAGTAGGTAATAACCTCCAAAACTCCATGCATATATTCATTAATAGGTATACATGCCACATATAACAGCAATCTAATCGTCCACACATGCCTCTTGATACTAGAATGAGTAAATTGTGGTACATTCACCAGCAACAGGGATGCCTGACAAAAATGAGTAGATTGTGGCTGAATGGGTGCAATATTGTGAATGTAGTGGGTGGCAATGAAAATGAATAGTTTACTATTACGTACAACAATGTGGGTGAATCTCACAAACATTGGAACTAAGACAACATGCAGTATTGTTTGCAGTCTCCTTATACAAAGTACTGAAACTGGCAAAACATCCCCTTGGAAACACGCATGATGTAATGACTAAAGTAGATCAAACGGGGCATCTGAGGTGCTGACACTACACTGCTTCTTTATGTAGATGCTATGTACAGGATTGTAACTACATAGATATAAGCTATAGAATTATATACATTTTTCTATGGATATTATGCTCAGAGAAAAAGTTGAAAATTAATGATGCTTCTGATAAATATCTGATAGACTTAAAATATCACCCTCACTGTAAGTATTATGAGACTGTAGATGAAGATAATGTACCGCCAATAGATTTTAAACTCTTTTTTACTTCTGCCCATCCTTGAAAGAAAAAACAAAGCTACTCTGATATCTAATGTTGAGTAAAAGTCTTTGAAGTGACCTTTTTAGTATTGGAAATCCTAAACTTATTCGGATTACCAAAAAGATAACATGGAATGGAGTTGCAAATATACAAAATGATGCTTCTATCGATGTCTTAAGGATTCTATTTTCAGCAATGTGAAATGAATCAATTTGAATGTTGAAAAGTAGGTTATTGGTTCTTGAATGAGTAAGTTTGGTTTTAAGAGATACCACTGAAAACAGAACAATTGTTAAGATCGATAATTTAAGGCTAATTGTAATATCAAAGACATAAGTATTTTAACCTTTGAGTTGGGTGTTCACTTACATTGTTCCTCTAAAATATTATGTAACGTGGTGCTTTGATCTCTTTGTGTATCATGGACCTTTTATAACACCACATAATCTTTCAAAGCATGGCAGTCGGCACTTGACTGATTACTTGGATCTGGGGCTGCACAAGCTATTGTTAATAATGAAGATAATAGCTCCTTGTGTTACTAATCAATTACATCTACACCAATTTTTAATCTGACTTTAAATAATTTTAAATTCTTGTGTCCATGAATATGAATATATCTGTGAAGATTAAATATTAAGATTTATTACATTTCTCTTGGGCAGATTAACAATTTTTAGTTCTTATGTATACCTAGGCAATGTAGAAGTTATCTGTTGCTGTGGTTCATGTTGCTGCTGCCCTAAGATTCAGGGTTTCCTAATGGAATCAGGAGTTGAGAATGAGATATAGGTTTTTGCTCTTTCTGCTTATATATCATAATCTTATTACATCTAATGATCATTCATTCACTGTCTTATGTTTATGCATAAACTATAGTGTATATATAATATAGCAATAAATACCTTTACATACCTAGTAAAATAACTAAAACCCCAAGCCCAACCATACCAATTGCTGGCAAAGACATGAAACAAAACTGATTTATTGCCAGCAGGAATGTAAAGAAGTATAGTCACTTTAAAAGACAGTTTGAGAGCTTCTTATCAAGAAAACAGTCTTCTTACACTACTCAGCAATTATACTCTTAGGTATTTACCTAACTGATCTGAAAACTTAGTCAACACAAAATCCTGCATACAAATGTTTATAGCAGCTTTTTCAATCAAAAAAAACAGGCTCAAAATGCCCTTCCATAGATGCTAGTTCGGACCTGGAATATCCCACAAAGGCCCGTTTTGAAAAGGCTTCTTTCCCCAAGAGGTGGAGCATAGAGGGAGGTCTTAGGTCATTGGGAGTATGCCTCAGAAGCAATGTGGGGCCTCAGCTTTTTCTGTCTCTCTTGTGCCCAGCCATTGAGGTGACTGACTTGTCTACCACTGTGCATTTTCTCTGTTGTGTATTTTACTGCCACAGAACCAATCATGGACTGTAACCTCCAACACCTTGAGCTGAAATAAACCTTCCCTCACTATAAATTTATTATCTTGAATATGTGTTACAGTAACAGGAAACTAACTAACAGGTAAATGGATTAAACAAACTGGTGTATTCATACACTGGACTACCATTTAGCAATGAAAAGGAATGAACTATTGAATCACGCAAAGACTTTGATGAATCTTAATTGTGTATTCCTAAATGAAAGAAGTCAATTTGAAAAATGACTTACTGTTTTATTTCTTGCATGTACATATAGGCTTCTAATACCATTCTTCAATAAAAAGAACCAGGACTCTTTAGGAAAGTGGCTGATTCTAGAATTAGAGTAGGCAATATGCAAGGTGAGCCTGGAGCATCTTGAGCCAGCATGTAAGAAAGTGCTCAAGACAAAACAAACCCCCGAACAAATAACAACAACAACAACAACAACAAAAAGAACTAAAATTTTAAAAAAGAGAAAAATAGTAAGACAGACAGATGCAGGAGTCAATTGAAAAGTGCTTCCAGCAGCCAAACTGGAACAATTTGAAGAGCACAATAGATAAAGTGGTAGGCAATTATAATCCTGAGTATAAAGTAATTATTCATGAGTCTATAATTGAGATGAATAAGTATTTGATTGATTGGATAAATAAATGAGAGAACAAACAAATCTCCAATGCAAAAGAGTTCTATGTAAGTTGCCTTTACTATAACACCTACTCGAGATAACTAACTTATAAAGAGGAAAGGTTTATTTGGGCTCGTAGTTTTGGAGCTTTTAATCTATGATCAATTGGCCCAGTTGCTCTGGGCCTGTGGTAAAGTAGCACATCGTGGCTCATTGTTGAACAAAACCACACACCCCATGACCAGGATGCAAAAAACAAGAGAGGAAAAGACCCCTTCATGGGTTGTCTCCAGGCTCCTAAAGGTCCCCTCGAGGCTACACCTCTTACAGGCCCCACTGCCTTTCCAACAGTGATGAGAATAGCACTTTATCCCTATGACCTTCCACCCAAAAACCCCATCACATCGGTTTAATCATAATAAAACCATCAGCAAAACCCCAATTGTGAGACATTTTGGTAAATATCTGATCAATACTCCTCCAAACTCAAGATAACCAAAAACTAGAGAAACTTAAAGCCAAGAAATTTTGGAGACATGATGACAAAGTGCAGTGTGGTATCCTAAATGTAACCCTGGAACTGAACTAGAGAATATTAGATAAAAATTAAGGAAATGTGACTGAAGTATGGACTTTAGATAATAATGATGTATCAGCTCAGCTCCATTAACTCAGGTACATAAACCAACCTAGAATAAGATGTGAATAGTGGCAATTGAGTTTGGAGTATATGGAGTTTCTACTATTTTACAACTTTACAGTAAATTCAAAACTATTCCAAAATTAAAAGTTTATTTTTAAAATATATATGCAGTTTAACTAAAGATTTATTGAAATTTTATGTGAATGTTAGACTCCAAGAATGCAGAAAGTAAAAACAAAACTCGTGATCTTATTACTGAATGTAATAGAATGTTTGCTCTTCTGTAGCAAGGTAAGGAGAATAGGACAATTTAGTATGTTTTCCATGAAGCTAAATTGATACAATTCATCAATTCATAGGATCATTCTTTTCTGATCTGGATTTTCTAGAGTTTAAGATGTTAATTTTTTTTCTTTGAAATTATGCTAATAGTAGATTTAGTCTATGACAAAAGGTGTGATCAAAATATATAGTGCATGTTAAAAAAGTTTATTACAGTAAAAGACATTGCCATTAACCCCCATCAAAATATTCCCCCTTATTTCACTTATCTCATTGTCCTTGCCACTTTCTGAAGCAGGTCTAGAAGTCCTCTTTCATCAGTGTCATTATGAGATGTGATGAAAAATACAGTGAATGCTACTGCCGTCATATGAGAAGACAGTTTCATTAAAAAAAAAAAAAACATTTTGATGTGTCCTCATCTACTTTATTCACTGGATCTGGCCTTGTGAGACTTCTGACTCTTCTCCAAAGTCAAAATGACCATAGGAGGTAAATGTTTTGAATAGATGCTGGACATGGTGGCAGCCATGACAGTGCAACTAAAGACACTCATGAAGGAGAACTTCTGGAACCACTTTAGAAATGGCAAGAACAGTGGGATACACGTGTGTGAAGTGAGAGAGTATTTTGTTGGGGATCCATGACAATATATATTACTGTAATAAATTTTAAATTAAACACTCACTATATTTTTCCATCATAGCTTGCATACTACTCCTATAAAAAGTTGATTATTGGTCCCTGGAAACGAAAAGTCTGAAATCCACATCATTTAGCGACACAGTTCTTTTAAATTCTTTCAGAAATTTGGTACTCTTGTCAGGTAGGCCATAATGCTTACATTAGCCATTTTGCTGTCTGCTGTCACTGGGACAAAATACCCAACATGTGTAGCTTAAAGGAGGAGAGGTTTGTCTGGCTTGTGGTTTCAGAGGCTACAGTCCATGGTTGGCTGGCTCCAAGGCAGAAGCAGCATGGTGGAAGGGCATAGCGGAGGAATGCTATGCACCCCATGGTGTCCAAGGAGGAGAGAGAAAGAAGGGAGTGGCCAGGGACAAGAATGTACCCTTTCAGATCAAGGCCTACCTCCAACCACGCCTCATTGGTAAGAGCACACTCAGCTGTAGACTCATCAATGGATGAATTCTCTGATGAGGATAGCACCCCATGATCCATTTACCTTCCAAAACTTCAACCTCTAAACACGTGAGACTTTGGGAGAACACCATCATGAGCGACAAAACTATCTTGGAAGTTGGAATTTGGTGAAAGGCTGAATATTGAGAAAAACTGCAAGAACTGCAAACTTAGCTGTTGGAATGATATTGAAAGAAAAAAATGTTCTAAAGTCACAGATGCAGAGTGGCTGTATGAAACATTATTTAGAACACTATTTTAAAAGTCTGGAATTCAAAATTATCTGCTTTGAGCAGAATTTCTTATCCATAAGATGAAGGGGAAAAATAGTCTGTCTCAAAATTCCCTTACTAAAATCTTTACCCTGTAACTGTTTATGAAACATAACATATGGCAGAAATACTAAGTATATAGAGTATATATTTATCCTGAATTAAGGCTGGAGAAGCTTAGGGGTAGGTTTCAGGTTAGAGAAAATGAAAGATATCTGAGTGGAGTCAGCCATTTTAACTACAGCAGGGAGAGAGACAATCTTACAACAGAGTATCTCTCCACATTCAGTGCAAAGGCAAAGCCATATGCTGGTCTCAGAAGAGGACAGTATTTACTAACAAGCAAAATGAAAAGAAAAAAAAAAAGCTGTAACAGCTGTTTTCCTATGTCTCTTTCTTTTTTTGGTACCAGGAATCAAACTCAGGGCCTTTTGCTAAGAGGCAAGCACTCTAACCACTGAGCTAAATCCCAGCCCCTCTTGTGTCTCTTTCAATCTTAACATTATCTGTTAAACTGGTAGTCGTTTAAGATGACTGAAATATTCCTCCTGGTTGCAGTGCCTCTGAGGTTGGGTCATGTTGGAATGGCTGATCATCCAACAAAAAGGAAGTTGAATTATGGATACATGTCATTCAGATTTAATGAAATTTACTTGTGTGGCATTCTGTTACTTCCATGAATAGTTACATCACCTAAATAGAAGACTGACTCATAGGATATTCCTAATTGCCAGCATGCTATTTGCTCCACCATTATGTCATAAGATTTTAAGCCAAAGGTGGCTTGCCTAATTATCTTTCTGAGTTTTGTAACATTTATTATTTTCTGAGTTTTGTAACATTTATTATTTTCAATGTTATAATAAATGTGATTTCCTGTGATTTTTAATTCTTGGGAAAATTCACATTTATCCTCAGTTTGTATACATAATTTTATGTTTTTCTTGAAGAGGGTCTGTACAATTGTTGATGCTTTAGGTTCCACAAAACTTGATTGTGACCTCGTTTAGTTCATTTGGTGGGACTTAAACTCATTCTTTCTTGCCCTAATAATCAGTAAAACAAACAACAATAAATTTGTCCTCTGCCTGCTGATGCACAGAAATACAGAGGATGAATTTTTTATTTCATGTTTAGACATACAAATCTTAATTTAAGAAAAATAACTTCTTCATTGATCTACTGGGTTTCAGTTATTTGTAAGCAGTTATTCCAAAACTCTATGTGACTACAATATATGTTTTCTTTGTTTAATACTGATAGAAGATGAGAGACACAGGAATTGTCTAGAAGAGAGGACACATTGCCACCAAGGTGGTGAGCTAGTCAGAAGGCAGCTGAGAACTTAAAATCTGAGCCCAACATCTTAACTTATCATCAACATAGTAAGTACAAATAGAAGCCGTGGACAAAGGGGCTCCTCACTGGCAATTAAAGAATAGCTTCCACTAATTTTAGAAATTGGACTGATTATTCTGCCTTGAGAGACTATGTAACATGAGAGTAGTTATTAAAATAATTCTGAGAGCATTCATGGGGGCTTAGCAGCTTTGCTGCACTAGATTTTTTTCTCTGAGATAAAATGGTTAAAAGATTTGGCACATGTGTGAAGCTGGTTGGAAGAATGAAACTGAAGCTATAAGACTCTAGCTTTAGATTGGACTTGTGAGGGCAATACTGCGTATCAGAATGTGTAGGTAAAACCATCTATGGAAAGCGAGACATGTTGATTCAAGTCGTACCTATCCTACTCGATATGGCCTCATCTGCTATTGTATTTTAAGGACATGAGTACCTTCTTTATATCAGCCTACGATGAAAATAAACTCGAGATAACCCACAGTTGGTGTGTAGATCAATGAATCAATATAGAGTGCATCAAGGAGGAAAAGTGTTCACCAGACTCGAAATGTCAGGCAAATGTTTTTGTATATGAACATTCTGAAGAGTAAAAGTTTCATACTATTTATCAAATTCTCGAAGAGATGCGTGGATGGGGCTGGGGATTTAGCTCAGTGGTTCGAGTGCTTGCCTAGCAAGCACAAGGCCCTGAGTTCGATCCCCAGCACCAAAAAAAAAAAAAAAAAAGTGCAACTCAAAGAGATGCATGGCTAAAAATATGATAAGCTTTGAAGCAGGGGCCCATTTGTGTTTGAGAATGAATTATAAGAAGAGAGACCTGACATTTTCTAGAAGCAAAGTAGTGATCAAAAATAAAAAGGCGGGGATAAGAGAGAAGCAGAGTGAGGTTCTAGTGGGAAAGACGTTCACATATTCACGTTGGCATTGATCAGATGACATGATACTGTATTTGTACTGAGTACTCATTCTTCCTTTCTAAGTCTATTTTTGCTTGGATGCTGAAAGAAGTATAAAACATTTTCATTTTTTTTCATGTCATGAACCATGAACATGACTGATGTATTTTCAATACAAGTAATAAGAAAAACATTGAGCTGGGGTTAAGAGCAAAATAAAAGATAAGATAATAAGGAGTAGCAAGTTAGATATTTCTCAGATGGGGGAAGGACCAAGAGATGGAGGGAGAGAGGAGTGACAGAAAAGGGATGAAAAAGGAATTAAGATGCGTTGTGTAGATTGCCAACTACACACAAGGAATATAAATATTATGTACTGCAGATGTACTAGTAAAAAAAAAATTGAAATAGTCCTGGATCTACACCTAAATAATTGTGCAGATTTGTGCAAGTTATTGCATTGGTTGCCCCAACTGTAAAATTGTGATGGACCATTTTTCCTTCATTGAACCCAGGCCCTTGCATATGCTGGGCCAAGCATTCTACTCTTGGGCCAAATCCTCGGCCTACTAATACTTCTAAAAAAAAAAAAAGTTTGAAAAATGGACTAAGAAATCAAAATATGTTGAATTCCTTTGAATGAAATAACTATTAAAATCAAGTTTAGCATGTTTTTCTCTCAAAATTTAACTTTCTTCTTATATATTTTAATAGTAATAGTACTAGCTCAGTAAATTCATTTAAAATTATTTCTTGAGAAACCTACACTATATTGGTACTGCATTTTAATGTCCTCTTGGATTAATGGCAGACTGTATATATATATATATATATATATATATATATATATATGTATATGTGTGTGTGTGTATAATCAGATGGTTTTTAGCATATCTGCTGCTTTTTACACAGTGACATCATTACTGATGAGATATATATATTTTTTTTACTGGTGATATTTTTTACCCAAATCCCAGAGTTTCAAATGTGTCTCTCTCTCCTTCCTCAGCTAGTCCTGTGTATCTTTCCATCCTACTAAGAAGATGACCTCGTGATGGGAATCTTCCTAGACTCTCTGTGGTTAAATAGTTCCCTCTCTTCCACGTATAATTACTCTACTTACTCAATTCTTGTTTTACCTACAGACTATAGGAACCAGGTCACAGAAACTGAGTTATTTTTCCTACTCTTATATCCCACAGACTTAGCAACAGCCTGATTTACAGCCAGGCGAAATAATATTGATAATAATAAAGGTTATTATCATTATTTATTCTGAAACTATCTTACTAAACTTACACCAAAGTCACAGATATAGTACAAAGGACTTTTTAAATTTGCTGAACCATTTGGTAAGTTGTCTACCAGGTACCTCTAATATTTTTGTGTGTTTTCCTGAAAACCAAGAACATTCTCCTATATAATCGCACTGTGACCATCAGTGTCAGGAAATTATATTGATACCTGACTTGTAAACTTTAGGCTAAAGTCGATTTTTACCAGTTGTCCCAATAATGCCTTTATAATGATCGGGCGAAGAACTGCGTTTATGTGCTGTGCCTCTTCAGTCTGGAGTGACGCCTTAATCTTTGCTTTGTTTCCATGTAGCCTTAACCAGTTTGAAGACTGTGTATCAGTTGTCTTGTAGGACGACCCTCAGCTTGGATTTACGTGATGCTTCCTTAGGTGTAAATTCAAGTCTCTCTGGAAGGGTTATGATCTGAGCAACACCAAGCTCTTCTAATGGCCAGTACACAATTACTGATCATGTTAAACTTAATCCATTGATTACAGTGCTGTTTACCTCTGTAAAGAAGTTTTTATCCCTTTGCAATTAGTATTTTGTGGAGAGGTACCTTGAAATAATACAAATACCTTCTTCTTTAGATGAACAAGTTTATTTACAGCCTGTGGACTGATGTTTGTTCTATGGCTCATTATTTATTACTATCATTATTTATCTTGATGCTTATATTGTCCTTGCTTTAACCAGTGGAAGCTTCTTGACCTTCGACATGTCCAACTTCCTGCTTCATACCAAGAGGAGTGTCTTTGTCCATTTGAGCTGCTGTTACAAAATTCTATAGACTGGGTGATTTTTACACATAATTCAAGACTTACAGTCCTGGAGGCTGAAATTTTAAGACCAAGGTGCCAGAAGCATTAGTGTCTGGTAAGGGCAGGGTCTCTGCTTCTAAAACGGTGGTGTTTATCGCTGTATCCTTCAGAGGATGCGGATGCCAAGTCCTCACGTGGTGGAAGGCAGAGGGGTAGAAAGCCCAGGTAGCTTCTGCAAGTCCTGTCATAAGAGTGGGACACTCATGACTTGATCCTCCTAAAGGCCCTTCCTCTTAGCACTGTCACATCGGGTCTGGTTACAATATGCGAATCTGGGAGGCCCAGCCCTGCAAACCATAGCGGGGGTGTCCGCCTCCCAGCATCCATGCTTACCTTGCTTAGCCACCTGACGCCTTAGGACTATGTTGTTCAGACAAAGAAAGAGTCAAAGATTACTCTTGAAATACCTTAATAAAAACTAACACTAAATGTTGCTGACTTTTGTTTCAAGTTCCTTCAATCTCTAGATGAGTTTTTCTTTTTTCCCAGACTAATCTGACTTTTTTTGACTTACTAGTGGAGTTCTGCTTCATCAGAGAGGAATTATAAGAGTCAATGCTTTTTTAGCTTTATCTTAAATGTCTGTATTAGTTTAGCTCGGTATTTCTCAGTGGGAGAACTATTCGAATTTATGGCAGAATTCTTTATCGTATGTAGGATTGTCCCAATGTTGCCGGATAGTTTGTAGTTTTGTACCCTAAACTCCCCATTCACCATTGCAACCCCCCCAAAATCCCTGCTATAATTACAAAAGTCAAAATCAACAATAAATCATCCTACACATTTCTAGCTACTTCCTAGAATGAAACTTCCTAGCATGAAACTCTTTGCAGTTTGCATAATTCCAGTTTACTAACACATTCCTAGGTTCACACTAATTCACAGGGAGACCAGCAAAGAACATTTACTACCAGTCTTTTCCTCTATGTTGTTTTTTGACCTTATAAAAACAACACCCCCATCTCTATCTCTATCATCCCTATCTCTGTATCTATCTCTGTCTCTATCTTTCATCAAGAAATGTCACATCCTCCTAGGCTTGATAAATGTTCCTTGTTCCTCTTACTTTGGGTTCAGAGGCCCAAAACCAAATGCTATTTTGTAAAGGGATTTTCATCTATTACTGAAATGTCCTTTAAGTTCATTGAAGCATGGAAGCCATAAATACAAAGCTGTCTGAAGCAATTGGATTATAAATATTTAAATTAAGGTCCCCATGCCATATATGAAATGTAAATGTGGTATTGGCTTCTTTGCTATACATTTTCATAGGATGGTAGATTGTGTTTAGGCAAACCAAATGCTCAATAAGAGTCAGGGCTGCACTCAGCATCCTTTCTCCTGGCTAATCTGAGCCACTTGCTCCTGCACATTCACGGAAGACATTCTCCAATGTGCCAGCTGGAGAAAGGAGGACCATGTTTTCTGTGGGCTTCACAGGCTAGTGTAATAATTTCATCACCCTTCTTCACCATGGGTGTGTACAACTGTCTACCAGCAGTGTGAGGAACCCATAACCCTTCAGCTAGACATCCATTCCTTTCCCACTAGGACTTAAAAGAATGAGAGTTTGCTGTATTTTGCCTATGTCTTATGAATTTAGATTCTCATTTAGAGGTGAAAAAAAATCTCTTCCTTATTCCAGGAACCATATATAGAAGGAAAAATAAAGATTCAACCCATGCTATGTTTGGAAAAAAAAAAAGATCACCTTAGATTTGAAAGTAACCTCTGTATAAACACACAGTATGATTTTAAAAAAAGTAAAACGTACTGTGGTGCATCTCTTGGTTTGGGCAGAACCTGTGCCAGAATATTCTCTGCTTCCCAATACACAAATGCCCTTCCACACTTCCTGCCATCTTGCAGCTGGGTGGGACTGTGTGACCAGTGTGTGCTACACCTGTGGACGGAAGTGATCATTGTCACAGCCTCCCGTGTGTAAGGATAGGCTCACTTCTATGTGTGTTCTTAAAGAAATGGAATTGAAATTGTGGTACAACCAGACATAGCACGTTCCCTTAAGGGAATTTCAGCTGTCTCAGGAAATAGGGTGTTGTACTAGCCCCGTGTGACAATTTATTATAGAGATATGGCATTGGGTTTTATTTGGTTTGGTTGTAAACAAGTTCAAACCAGAGTAATTATGATTCATTGGTTAGAAGAACCCAATCTAAATGGGATACTCAAAAATTTAAGGACAGAAGAAAACTGGGAAACCGTTTTGCCAGTTTCCAATTTCCCAGTTGCCCAGCTGCCAACACAATGTTTCATTGCTCTCCAGTGAATGGAATAAGGCATGGGAAGTTTATTTCAGCTTAAAAAGAAACTCGTGTTCCTTTAGTGGCACGATCCAGTCCCTTCTTCGTTTCTTTTTTAGTTTCCTAAACAGCATGGGACATACTGTTCCCAGGATGCTCTCAAGGGCTTGCATCAGTAGCGTCTTCTTTGCACCTTTAAATGGCTGCTTGCAGTTCATTAGGACAGATGTAACACACATGAACACATACACAGGTGTGCAAACACACACACAATCTACCTGGGGATGTCTTATCTAAAATAAAATAAGAACTTCTCAGAATTTGATTACTTAGTGCTGTTGAGAAATGGAGATTTTGTGCATTGTGTCCTTATGACCATTTTTTTTTTTTGCATTTGGTGAACAACAAAAACAAGGAGGAAAAAAAACAGAACAATTTCATATGTAAAATTGAAGGAGTTGATTACTGTCATTTTGATGATGTGCCTTTTATACGTTTGCAGTGGTTAAAAAAGACTTTATGGTTTGGAGCATGAGCACTTTAAAGTGATTCAAAATTATTGAAGAGCTACAAATTTTATAAAGTGCTTCAATTTGTCGCTGACTGGAGCAGCAGTGGAAGGGTTCGGCAGAGCTTTTAGTACTACGCGCGGACCATAGATGCTCTCCTGATCTTCCCAGGTGTCACTCCTTTACACGTGGGGACTCAAAATGCTCCCACCCAGAGATCCTCCATCCCTAACATGGGAGCTGCAGTCCTGGAGGCCTGCGTGCCACAAAAGCAGTGCTCACACGTGGGCATAGTTTTGGGCATGCTGCCAGCCCCAGAGCAGGCTTGTGTTGTTATTTGGCTTTGCCAGAAGAAAAACTATTGGTGTAAAGAAAAAAAAAAAAAAAGCAACTTGCTGGACGAATTGACCCTCAATTCAGTGTCTGGATGGGTGTAGGCACGCAGGGAGCAGAAAACAGGTATGATAAGAGCAAGCAAGGCTGCTCAGGGTCTGCAAAATGAGCAAGTAGATGTCGATCCTCCTGGAATATGCAAGATACTAACGTTTAAAAAGTCGATGCTTTCAAGAGTCTGGAACTTTGTAAAAGCGGATTTTAATCGTTTCTGCTTTGCCTTTGGTTTGCATTATTTTGCTGGTCTTTTGCTCTATGTGTTTTAGAGCAACAACAATCACTGCTTTTGTAGGTCAGGAAAAATAAATTTTGAAATTGAAAACTGATTTTTAATTATTTAACATTTCTAAAATATTTAAAATTGCATTTTAGCAATTTAAAGTAATTTTTGAAATTTAAATGAACAGACGGTTTAAATATTGGGTGGTAGTAGGGGGCTCCACTAGAACACACATGTAATTTTGTTTTTTCATATGAATTTACACAGCGCGCATCCTGAACGGTAAGCTCTTCCGTGCGATGACCCTCAGCGTGATGGCATTTTATGTCCTTAGAGCTAAAGCAGTAGAGCTCAGCGAGATCATGAAGGCCAGAGCGATCTGAAACCAGACCAAAGCTACAAGCCATAAAAATCCCAAGGCAAAACTCATTATGGAGGGGGAGTTAACAGGTCTCTAGTCTGTGAACATCTGACAGCATTAAAAGTATCTGGGAAATTTCGGTGTGCGAAGTTCACACACAGGGATGATTCTTATCTGAGCTGAGGTCTGAGTGTACGTGTCCAGGACTCAGTACTGCACATTTTTCGGCCATGCTGTTGATCATTCATTCCATTTAAGGGCCTGATGCACCATTTTATTTAAAATATTTTTGAAAAAATATGTTACCTTAGGTTTTATGCATGAGAAATATGGCCTTTGCATTGATACTTAATCTAATTGAATACCCACCACCAAAACTTTGAAAGTCCTTAACTGTTGCGTCCCATCTGGCTGTCTCAGTGGCATTTCTAATGCATGTGTTTGTGAGCGCCTCTTTTATCTCTTAGCTGTGAAATAAGTCTGACTTCTGATAAGATCTAACATGTGAAGCCACAGTATGATAAAGCAGAGAGCCCAGTTCATCTTACTTTTTTAAGAACAGGGAGGTTGTAGCTCGTTTTAAGAACAGAACTTTCTAAGAAAACAAATGTACTTTGCCTTCCTGTGTTTTCCTTTTTCTGTTTTTTCTCAGGTGGATGTGTAGAGACCTTAAAACACTGGCTATTATTACAATTTATTATTTTTATTACTATTTCTTTCCTTTCTTTGCCTGCTTACCTTCTTTCTTCAAATAGTCATGGATATCTGTTTATTGAGACGATGCTTTGTCAGGAAAAATTGGCGTGGATGATGACTCCCAAATTCCTGCTCTAACAGACATCTCAGATCATACGATTGCAAATGTGTGCACCATCCACTGCTGAGTGTGACAATCAGTGCCCGGAGGCTCGTAGGGGACTTTCAGCCAGGTGCATCTACTTGTGCTCAATCTATCTTGGTTTAAAAGCGTGAACACTTGGATGTTTATAAACAACAATGAAAATATCTAGGACTTTTCTTTGGGTTAAGAAAATCTAAGGCCCATGAGTCAGAAATGCCAAAACATAGTAAAATAATAAAGAACAAGAAATATTTGTCCTTATTTCCTATACAATCAACCATAAATATGGGCTATTTCCAAATTTCCAAATCCAATTCAGATTCAAAGTCAAGCAGATACAGTATGAGACTTCCATTTTGTCATAAGAATATAGTTTTATGTACTATGATGATTATGTATAGGTGTCTATTTGGTATACTTTACAGAGTTAGTCTAGAAAAATAAAATCTGACCTGTCTCATTGATTCATTGTTACTTTTAAAACCTCTAAGTCAGATTGTTGTTTTAAGCTAAATATATTGAATGAGTACAAACATTCTATAAGCTGCATCGTATTTTGATTTAAGTCCTTCATGCCATGTAAAGCTCTCCCTGTCTCATTTCTACCTATCAAATTCCTATCCCTTATTTTCTGCTGGATATTCCAATCATCTTGGCTTAAAGCAATCTTTCCCCCCTCTGAATGCCTATTATTGCCCTCGCTGAGGTGACCCATATGACACTTATCACATGCTGAAGACTCTTATTCCTAATACAGCATAATACATCTAATTTCTCAAGCCTGATTATCAGTTTCAGAATGTTGTCTGGACAATATGCGTTCAACATTTACTAGACACACGTTTATCGACTGACCACCCTGTGCAAGAGATATGCCAGGCACTGGAGGAGCAGTGGTAAAACACACACACACACATACACATACACACACACACACACACACACACACACACACACGGCTACAGCCCCGGTGGAGCTGATCCATATGTGAACATATGAATTAGGGCCGAAGAATGTGTGTGATTTAAATATCGGGTACACTGCTTTCACCATTATAAGAGCGCCGAAAGTACTTTCGAGTAAAGATCTAAGGTTCCATTTTGTTAATCAGCAAATTTTCCTCCAGTAATAGAATGTTAATTGCTGATGTGTGTGCTTTTGCTTCAAGTAGGATTTTCTAGTTTCTTCAAGTTGCTTTAGAAAGCATATGTGATACAAATAAATTTCAATAAATCCAAAGTTGTCTAAACTTTTAATACTAAGCATAGGGGCTCTTAGAGATAAGTGTCGCACATTCATTTTACAGAATAAGGCACATATTAAAAAAGAGTTATGTTAGATTGTTCAAATAATCAAAAACTGGAACTTACTCTAACTTTCCAATTTATTAATCAAGTGTAGCATTAAATAAGTAAAATATAAACTATTAAATTTTTTTTTTGAGTTTTAAAACAAGCTTCTGATTTACTATGGTAGTCTGGCCCTCTTAAAATGTATTAAAACCATATATAAAGTATAAAGTAGGGACTGCAGAAAGAAGTGGTAGCCAAAAGAAAGATTATGAAAAGTTCTGGAAGTTGGAAAATGGATAGAGGAGTAGCAACTGATGGGCCAGGGCGGGGCACCATTCTGTAGCCCGTGAGCAAGACAGCCATAGCCGAATAGCAGTCCCGTGTGCTCTGTGGAACCCTGGGGGACTCATAACTCAGAAATGCCAGCAGTGAGGGAGCACAGAAGTGAGATGTGTAACACGGTCAGGTATTTAACTGGTTGCATATGAAAGTATCAATACCCCATGGCAGTGTAGAGTGTGAGCAATTGCACTACTTCTGAGTCAAATATAATGAAGGATCTTCTTTAGAGAAATTGCCAAAATGGGTCCAGAAGCTTATACAAGTTTTGAGCTTCCAAAAAGACCTCTGATTTTCAATATGCACCCAGCAATATGTATCCAGCTTCCAGTCACATTTCATTAAATGAACTACTAGTAAATAAGACTCCATCTACACTCAGAAAGCTACCAGTCAGCCATTTTACTGTTTCTTAACTGTAAATAGAAAAAAATATCTACAGTCATTTGAGAAAATTCAACAATCTAAATGAGAAAGGCCAAGGAAACTAGTCATTAAAAAAGAAAGAGAGGTGGGAAGATAGCAACACACAACAGGGAGCAATTCAGGAACAATGATAAAACTTAGAAATGCTAATTCATACTCAGATATTAGACAAAATAATGCATTGGCAAAATAAGATCGGGATGCATATGTGTATATATGTGTGTGTGTGAAACATTTACTGAAAGAATGAGCAATAAAATTAAGTAAGTTGCAAAGGTTAATTTTTTTAAAAAAAGAAGAAAATATAATCGAAATGCAAGAGAGAAAGAGCACTAATTTTAGAGTCCAACTTCAACTAGTAGGAATTTCAGGAAGAGAAGAAAAAACTGAGAAATACCAGTGTTTTCTTAGAACCGAAGAGGAAGCATGATTAGATTGAAATTATCTATTGCATATTCACAACAATGAAGACATTCAGATTCATGTGAAACACATTTTTTTGAAGTTACAAAAAACTAAGGATAGTTAGAGAAGACTCTAAAACCATCCAGAGAGAAAGAAAGCCTGAACTTCTACAAAACGATGGGAATCATGTTGGCTCAGTCTGGCCAATAGTCACAGTAAAGGGTAGTGAGGGAAAAGAGAGTGCATATCTTAAAAAAGCTAAAGGAAAAATATTTTAACCTAGAAGCCTATACCCAGCTTGATAAAGCTTGAAAAGTGATAAAGGACATTTTTAGATGAGAAAAACTCAGAAAAATTGCCTTCTGCATCCTCTATCTTAGGAACAAAATGAGAGGAGGACACAGAAGGTAATCCAAGAAAAAAATAACTTGAAACGTCATACGAAAAATATTGGCTGCACCAGGAAAGCAAAAAAGGCATATTGTGCAGAGAGTTTAGAGAGAAATTTGTCAAGATTGGAGCAGAAAAGGAGGCTCATAAAGTAAGATATTTAGATTTTAAAGATTTCATACCAATGTTTTTAAGAATCTGAAAAATGTATGGAGGCAAAAATGACAGAAAACTCAAGGTAATAGCAAACTCTAGGAAAAGCAAAAGACTGTACAAGGGGAAATAAATGTTCTGCAATAAAACTTACTGTCACTAAAGCTTTAAAACCTTATCAATTTCCAATTTTATATTGTACTGATAAAAAGTATAGAAAACAGTTTTAAGAATTAAAATCTAAACTCATCAATTTTGTAAGATGAATATAGAAAGTACTATTTGGGTGGTCTCAGATGGAAGGGGAGTTAAACTGTGAAGCCAAAGAGATACCTTGTAGTTGATGGATGAAGAAATACATGTAAAAGTGAATCATTTAAAATTAAAAAGGCAAGCCATGTAGAGAGTGAGAGTGATGTAATTACAACGGGGAAAGGTGTGGAAAAGTGGCACGAGTGAGCTATGTCTGCATTTTTCATGGCAGCAAATTTATGATAATATCCAAACTTAACAGACAAAAATATAGATTATAACTATATTACACATCATATGTTATAATACATGGTATATTATTGAACATAGTATGTTGCTATAAACCTGAAGAAGGGAAATCACAGAATTTAAAGCATTTAAAGTGACTTTTTTTTTAAGAGAGGTTGTAACAAACGTAAGGAAAAAGTTGGGGCAAGAGATTTTAGTTCTTCATTGTAAGTCATTCTATACTATTTTAAAAGCATGTATATGCTTTACTTTGATAAAAATTAAAATATGAAATAAGCATAAAGCACTGTGGACAGAGAGAATTTCTCTTACAGAAAAATCAATGACCTGGCTAAGAAATCTGTCTACTCTCATTTGAAACTGCTTCATACAGCTACTCTTCCTATTCCAGGCCTCCTCCAGATGAAACATTCTTAATATCTTCAGGACAGTACTTTTACCAGGGCAGGAAGATTGTTTCCAAATTTACCTCTAAGTGTCCCTCCTCCCTGCAAACCCAAAACAACCAACAGATGAACAAAGAATCTCTTTGGTTCCATAGCAATGGAAAACTCTGAAAAATCTCGGAATGAAGGTGTTCTGGAATCAGCCAAGGGGAGCCTAATTTAACTGTATATTGGCCTTCAACTTTCAAAACAAAAGCAATTCTGGCTCAGAGAGCAGTTAATATACAATTCAGTTCTATGGCCTATGTCCCATATAATAACATATTTATTACATACTTATATGTTAGTATTTTGTCATGTTCATTTTATTTTCTTTTTATTTAAGGGCACTTATAATAGGGGACCCAGATTAGTAATCAGTAAAAGGCTGCCCTTTATCCCACAGGTCCGAATAGGCCAGTGAACACCGGGTGCTTTGCATATTTATTCTTTCGTTTGTTAATTTACTAATTTTCTCAGCCACATGCCAAGTATGCTTATAGGAATAAGGTGAGGATGCTCCGGTGTTCTAACTAAATCTACCAAAAGGAGACAAAGCACAGCATCCAAATTGGTATTTGATCTTGCGCTGTATGTGAATGTGAGCTCTGGTAGGAATTAAAATAATGGTGTTTGGAATCTTAGTGTGCCTCTGCTGAGTCACTTGTAATCTGTTAACGTTTAACAATTAAATGGTTGTGGACTAGAATAGCAGAATGGGCCCAAAATCCTGTCAATGAATGCAAGAAGATCTTAAGCAGCTTACTGAAATTTAAAAAAAGGTAAAGTTTCAGAACTGGTATTCAGCTTTTATTCTATGATGGGAAGAAAAATACCGGTACTTCAATTGCACATATGACTTCCTAAAGCATTCCAAATTTCCCTTGGAGGCCTTCTGGGCCAGGGATTGACTACCCTTATGCCTGAGAGGATAGAGAAGGGCTTGATAAAAGTGCTATGTCCACTGGTATCATTTAATCACTTAATACCTCATTCCAATTGAAAACATAGCCCAACCCTATTCAGACGATGGGGCACCTACACTTGATCTGTCTACGGTTTGTTCAGTCACTGATATTTCCCAGGGAAGTCTTGTGATTAGCAAAATGTAAATTACTTTCACAGACTAGGGGCCGAACTGAAAAAAAATAATATTCATTGTTATAATCTGCTGTGGATGGCTACTGAAAATGTTGCTTGGAGTAAATGAACTGAGTGGCAGCCTGAAATAGGGGCCTACATGAGGACCATGTACTGGGATAGGGGTGAGCAGAAGATGGGAATGTGAGAAAAGACTCTTTCTTACTGCAGAAAAAGGCAACTTCAAGGACACTATCAGTATATTTTCTATAAAGTTGCTGATTCTTATAATTTTGAAATAGACTGCCTGTCTCCCAGAAAAAGTTATAAGATTATCAAAGATATGAATTCACTAACTTCAATAGCTGGAAGAAAACTTTAAACTTTTTTAGGGGTGTAAAGTTCTTACAGATAATAACAACCCTGAGAGCTCCATTTCCTACAAATAAAAGTAATGCTGTGGAGAACTTCACATAGCATTTGGTGCCCTTAAATTACTTTAAGAATCAACCTTTTCATTCATGCGAAGGAAAACTACAGTAAGGTACAAAAAAGGTCACAAAGAAGTAAAGCTTGTAGCGTAGGCTTCTTGCCTATATTATGGAATTACGATGTGCACTTGGAAAGCCATGAAATAACCCCAGGCCCGTGGCACTGCATGGTATGCGGAGCTTCATAGACTTTTAGGACCAGATGGGCCCGGAGAAATGAGGTCTCTTTCCCCCGGCCACTAGATATTTAGAAGAAGGCTCGAGATTAGAATCTCTTTCTAATATTGTGCATATTTCTAACATAGTGTCTAAAACACAATAGTTATATCCAAAATGTAAATGCAATGATTATACAGGTTGTGGTTGTGTTCTTACTTATGAATGTTTCACGTATAGAGAAATGATTCCTCAACTGTTTTGAGTTGTGAATCTCATCAGGAATCTAGTGAAAGACATGGCCTGCTTTACATAAAGTTAGATAGACGCATAAAGGTGTAGTGAAATTCTTCTTTTAATGTTTAGTTTTTTGATAGTCCTGGGGATTGAAGCCAAGGACCTAGCACATTCTAGGTAAGTGCTCTACCACTGAGCTACATCTTCAGCCCTTTTAAAAAATTTTATTTTGAGACAGAATCTCACTAAGTTGCCAGGCTAGTCTCAAACTTTGAATTCTCCTGCCTCAGTCTCCTAAGTAGCTGGGATTACAGACATGAACCACTATACCCTGCTGCACAATTCTTTTTGATCCTTATAATATATACTCATTAATTTATAAACTGTTAAAGGTGATAGATATGGTTAGGAAGTCCTTCTGGTGCTAATAATATACAATATTCCAGAAAATTTTCCTGAATTTGATTCCTGATTATTTAGGGCAACTTCAAAATACACTGTAGTAAATTTTTCAAAAATATAATGTCTCAACATTATATGATTCAAACTCTTTAACAAAGATGAGAACTATGAAGGGAAAAAGAGGTGTGATCAAAGCTTTGGCCAGTTAATAGCAGAGAAAAGGCTGTATTGTGTCGCACACACACCTGTATATGGGTACGAAACTTTGGTACTTCTTGTGCATGACAAATACAGACTTAAAGGACAAATTTAAAGGGCATGTTGCTTGTCAGTTGTACCTATTGTGGTTTTTACCCCAACATACAGTGACATTCGAAAGTGAAAACAGGAATTAAAATTCAGAAACAATCATGTCTCTATGTATTAAATCAGAAAATCTCATTATCATAGGTACTCTGCTACCTGTGTATTTTAAATTTACCTCTTTCTCTCTCCATTGTGTAAAAGTACAGCACATTCATTTTTTCAAAGAATTTTGGAAGTCATTAGATTTCATGAAGCTTTAATTTCAAGAACATTACTTTGCGGGGACGACTGTTTGAAAGTGGAAGCACTTTTGAAGGGTTGCGTTTGTTGACAGTCAAATGCTTTCAGTTTGTAAATCACAGACAAACAGAACAGCCAGGTAGCGGACCAGGCCTTTTCTGGGAGATGCTCCTGGGGGGAAGCGGCCTGGCCCAGCTCTGCGGTGCACTGCCGGAAGCCCAGCCGCAGTCCTCAGGGACCCTGCGGCGGCCCTGCGCCTCCTCGGGACCTCTATTGTTTCAGCAGCAGCGTCGGGTCTTAGACCAGAGTGTCTGATCCACCCCCAGAAGCTCCAGAGCGTTGACCTTCAACGCAGCCCAGAAGGTCACGGTTGTGGCCCGGTGCAGGTTTCCAGCTCTGGGTCTGCCCGGCCTCCTGGAGACGGCTGGGTCGCGGGCAGCCCGGGACTTCGGGGGCCGCATGCATCATCCTTGTCTCGGGGCCCAGCCGCCTCCCCCAACCCCCAGGAGTCAGGGTTCCGGTCCGGGTTCGCCCGCCGGAGCAAAGGGATCCAGGCTCTGGGCACCTCGCCCTTCACTCCCTGGAGTCCGCAGAGGGCGCGGGTCGGTCCCGACGGGCTCTCCCGAGCCGTCCTCCCAAAACCGCCACCCGGGCCAGGGCCTCCTCGGCGCACCGCGCCCACGCCGTGGGGACGCGGGAGTGGTGTGACAAGGGACTCCCGACTTACGCATTGGCCCTCTGGAGAAGACATCCTGGAGTCTAGTTTTGGTTTTGTTTCACTTGTGGTGGTTTTTACTTTCCCCGTTCACTTGGGAAGCAGGCGCTTGCCTTTGTTGACCCCTTTCTCCCAGCGCACCCTCTCGGCTCCTTTACTGCAGCCCTAACTCCAGGAGGAGCTGGGGCACCAGGAAGTATCCGGGGTCCCTGGTCGAGGCCCTCGTTTGCGACTTCTGTCCACACACCCGCCTCAGGGTCAGGGCGGCGGCGAGAACTCCACCCAGATCCTGCCACTGGGTCTGAGAGAGACTCTTTGGAGACCTCAGCCCCTCACTTCTATCATGCAGTCCCCAAACGCAGGCAGCAAGGGCGGAAGGACCATGCAGGGGGAAAGAGAAGACGCGAAGGAACCGGAGACACACCATCTATTACAATAAATATAAGAAATGATACATATGTAATTTTAGCTTTTCTTCCAAATTAGCATTCTGAGGCTATAGAAAGCCCATTTTTAGCACCTCCTTCTCTCATACGGTCCTGATTGCCTAAATTGCTGCTAATTGGGTGGCAGGAAGGACGCATGACAAACAGGCTTCACTCTCCGGCGGATTCAGATGATGTCTCCCGGTGGGTGTCTTCTCTGATCAGCAAAAACTGAAAAACTCACAAACTGCCTGCGGTTTTCTCAGGGGGTTTGTGCAACAAGGGAAAAACGTCCGGAGAGTCACACAGCCGTGCAAATATGTGGCATGTTAGAGAACGCACCTACTAATAATCCAGCACCAACGTTTCCCTATCAGATCTACCACGGTACAAAAATTAAACACGCTTTTGGTTTGGTTTTGAAACTCACTGAGCTATTCTTCTTCTCTTATTTGGCGTCTGGAAAGTTTTCGGAAGCGTCTTGAGAGCCAGTGAGTTATCTTTCCGCCCCTTCCACCTGCCCAAGGCTTGCCCGGCCCTGAGCACCAGGTCTTGTGCTGCCCCGACAGCGGTGACCCAAGGTCATGCTCACAGGGACAGACCTGTGTGTTCCAGGAGCTCCCCAGAGTCACCCCTGGGCCAGGTGCTGGGACCCCTCAGAGGTTAAGGGGCAGCTGACACTGGTGGAAGCTGAGCTACCGACAACTGCCATGGAAAGACACAGCTCCTGTCTTGTACCACTCTTCGCCTCCCTGCAAAAAACAAACCACCCAACAAACATAGGAATAAAACTATTATTTTAGGCCGGAGGGGATGTGCCAAGATTGAGTCTCCCTTTCTGCGTCAACTTTAGCGACACCAGATTTTTTGTAATTCTTTTCTTTACGAAAAGAGAACCCCAGAATGGTACCGGAAGCCCTCCGGGCTACTACTTCACTTAGAGTCACAGCGGAGTCCTGGGTGCAGGGTGCAGGGGGAACATCCCGGGAAAGCGCGCTCCCGGACTTTGGAAGGGAAGCCTGCCCGGGGCACCACCCTCAGAGCTGGGCACGGGCAGCATCCTTGCAGGTAGACGGCCACCCGTGCCTTTCACTTGTCCCCAGGCACACCTTTTCTCATCCCTTTACGCACAAAATGAGGGACACCTCGCTTTTTTTTGGAAAACCAGCCCTTGTACTTCATTAAAGGCCCAGTGTCACACAGCTTCGCAGTTTACGCTGGCCCTCAGAATGACTTTATTAGCCCCACGAAGAAAGATGTGGGCAGTGAGACATTCTCAGGGGTGGCATTTCACATGGGTCCTTGCAAGGGACATGTGCCTCGCCCCTGGCCTGAGTCGGGTGGCCAAATCCTGGGAAACTCTCTGGGAGTGTCGGGAAGCTCCCCTAGTATGCAGCCGTCTCCCTGCTAGCCCTGGCCGCGGGGAGGGGGTACTTCGTCTGTGGGGAGACCAGCAACTTACAAAGGGGCAGAGAAATCCCTCTGAGGTCGGGGTGCTTTTTTGCCCACAGTTTGGAAACTGGGGGGCAACATGATAGCTTCTCCTTTTAAAGAGGAAAGCAAGCGAGCAAGCGAGCAACTCCTCGCAAACGAAATTGCCGTTCAAATTGAACCAGGTGAAGCCTTGCACCCCTGGCCACATTTTCGGCCCTGGAAGGGCGCTCCACGTCCCAACCCCTTTCAGAAACAGATAGGAGAAGGAGGAGAAAGGGCAGAGAGCGGGCGAGGGAAGAGCACAGGAGAGGAAGAAAGAGAGAAGAGGGGGATATTTAGCAAGTTAAGAGGTTAAATATTTGAACAGATCTGTAAATATATGGACAGCCCCTGTTACGCGGGGTGTGTAAGGACGCCTTTGTGGCGTGTCTGCCGCGAGTCTGCGGAGGGGACCTCTCCCCGCGGGCGGCACCTTCCTCGGGGAAACCAACCGGAAAGCTCTGGGGTCTCAAAACAAAAACAGCTCCCGGACTCTGGAGGACCACAGTTCTCTCTCCAGTCGGCTTTTAAAAAACAAGAAGCAAAGAACACGAGAAAAAGAAACTAAAGGAAGTAATAAAGATTTTATTTTATTTTTTGGGTGTGATTTTTCAGGAGCATCTGGGAAAGCTCATCTTCAGGCTCAAGTCATTGCAAAGTGTTGTTCAAACTGAAGACCTAGTCCAGCACTCGGTTACCTTCTGTAGGATTGCTGAGTCTTGGAACCCAACTCTCCTGTCTAACAAGGGTGTGTGTGTCTGTGCTTGTGTCTGCGTGTGTGTGTTGCAAAGCTAGGTTCTCCGCCGGTGCTTCCCTAGCCACCTGAGTGGGGTGGGCTTCTTCCCCGCGTCACTGTCGTCTGAGGATGGCATCTGTCCCCCGTGCCCGTGGGCGGCGGCCTCTGCGGTGGGCGTGTCCGCCCGCAGGCGCGCGCGTGCGTGTGTGCTGCCTACACGCACTCTCCGCTGTGTGCTTCAAATGGAGCCATTTTTTCGCCCGTGTCTGGCACCCCGCGCATATTAGTATTATGCAAATAAAATCATTCCGCTTGAGTATTTTTTTGGAGGGGGAGGGGATGAACCATTTTAATTCTGCTCTAATCTTTTCACGGCTGCGTGTGAATGCATTTGGACGCCTTTTCCTAGGTCCTTGCACCTGCGTGTGTGTGTGTGTGTGTGTGTGTGTGTGTGCGCTGAGCACTGAGCAGGCCAGCGGGGTGTGCACCGTCCCAGCACGGGAGGACCTGCCAGGGACCTGCCCGCGCGTTTTGTGCTCTCGGGGTGATTATGCGCGTATTTACATACGCGTGCGCCTGTTTTCCTGCCTCGCGCATTGTCTTGCTGTACAATCCAGGCATTGCGTATCTAGTCTCTTATCTGTAGTAGCGAAGTGCAATTTTTTATTAGTATTCTTCGAAGCGTATTTATCGACGTGATCATCTGAAATGAAAAGTGGTCTCCCATGAAGGAGATGGAAGAGAAAGGGGTGTTCATCTTTCCTAATAGACGGGGCAGTGCCAGTGGACTGGATCACAGGGCTTCTCTGCACTTTCTGCGGGTGTCTGTGTGTGGGGGTGGGGGCGGGGATGGGGTGGGGAGCAGAGAAAAGGAGCCCTCACACCAGAACAAAGATAGGACACCGCGCCCCCTTGCGGTCGGACGTCGTGCGGCTCAGACCAGGCCCGCCCCGGGCTTTCTTAAACCTCGTTTAAGCCATTCAGGGGCCGCCTCTTCAGGCCCAGCCTCCGGCCATCAGCCAATCACCGGGCGCCATGCAAATCACCTCTTCCGTGCTCCAAACCCCGGGGCTGGTCGCCCCGCCCCCTGTCTGTCCCCCTCCCGCCCCGCCCCGCCCGCGCAGCTGCCGCGGAAGAGGGCAGAGCCGGGTGCCTCATGCATATGCAGATCAGCCCCTCCCCCTCCCCCGCGCGCGCCCCTCGACGTGCGTCCAGAGCTGGGTGCACGCGCTGGGAGCAGGGCGGGAAGCGAGGGAGGCGGTGCCCTTGAAGTCCTCTCGAAGGTCAAGTTGGAGGCTTCTGCGGAGCAGGGCGCCGGGGCGTCGAAGATGCGCCGCAGGCCGTGTGGGGAGGCTGGTTTCTCCCCTAAACGCCAGATTCGTTCCTGGGCGGCAGGGTGGGCACCGGCCGCGTCCAGAGGCAGGCTGATGATGGATTGTGTCCTGCGTGTCCAGAGCTACGGCGCGTGTTTGTCTGAGACGTCCAGGCTGCTGCAGCTTCTCAAGCCATAGTGCACTGGAGTTGATCTGCTCAGTAGCAGAGAAAGGGGGACGGGCGGAGGGGCGAGGGTGACCCGAGACCTGTCAGAGGTGAGCGCGCGCGCGCGCGCGCGGTCAGCGCCTGCGCCGTAGGAGACCCAGGAGGAGAAATCTTTGGGGTGGGGGGGAGTCTGTTGCTGCTATTTACATCCAAACTCTGGCCCTCGACCCTTTCCTGCCTGCCGCGGTAAGACTGTTTGAGCGTTGAATCCTGCTCTAGACTGACCTTGAGGTGCAGTGATGGGAAAAATGTCACTGGAGAAAATCACGGTTTGCATAGTGCTTGGAGATCCTCTAAAGAGAACGCAGAATTGCGAAGTGACCCTGTTTTGTGCGTCTCTACTTCCACAATTGCTAGTCAGAATCGAGGCAATTCCCATTTAAATCTTACACTGAGAAGCTGGGAGTTGAATGCACCAGATTTAAAAGTGTTATTTTGTCAACATGTATTCATTCAACGCATTTCTGTGGCGTGCTTACTGATCCCCAGCCTAATCTTCTATGTGAAGCACGTTATGTGCTCAGTGATTCTCAGGTGGACTGGAGATTAGGAAAAGATCAGGAAATCTAAATGGGTTCTGCTCTAGAGCGTCGTCTCGCTGGACGAAGAGGTACAGATGAATGTGGTACAGTGTGACACGGAGAATGGAAATGGCCTGAATACCTGTCAAGAGTGCAGGAGATTAATATGTTGGCACATTCCTGTAGTGAAGTACTCTGCAGCAATTAAAAATGAATGGATTGTCTTGATATTGTATAAAAAAAGCAAATTGCAAAAGAATACAGATTCTATTAATGTAATATTAATATGTATTAACATTTTATCAACTACAAAAATACAAATGTTGTTAGGTACCTAACTATGTAGTGAAAGTATAAAAATACATCAAAGAAGGCTACATGCCAATTTCGGATGGAGGTTACTCCTGGGAAAGAGGAATCTTTTAGCCAGATGGGTTTTAGCTATGTGAATAATGCTTAAAAAAAAAAAAAGATTGGATAGCACAGAGAAATATCAGAAGACTTTGTAGAGCTGATATTGAAACTAAGGCTAAGCTCTTGAAAGTGATAAGGAAAAATTTAATACGAATATTCAAAAGATGATGTTCCTGAAAGTGTAAGAAAGAAAACTATGGACTGTATGACGACTTTAACACCTTTTAATTTTAAATTTACACATGGTAAAATTCACTTTTTAGATAGTATACAATTCTTTGAGTTTTACAGATGTGTATATTCAAGAAACCAGCATCCCAAGCAGGACACTGAAAGTTCCCTCATTCTGCAAGTTCTTTTGAGTAGCCCCTTATACCCAGCCCCTTCCCATACCTTACATTGGAGACTTTTGATCTGTTCTCCATCCACACAGCTTTACCTTCAGAAAATATTGTATTCATGGAATCATAAATATGTTGCTTTTTAAAAATTTTCTGGCTTCTTTCACTTAGCATAATGGCTTTGATCTTCATCCATATGGTTGGGTACATCAGTAGTTTGCTCCTTTTGATTGTTGTTTAGTATTTTATTGCTTACGTTACCACAGATCGTTTACCCTTTTACCTGTTGAATGTCATTTTGGTTGTTTCTTGATCACAGGGACCAGACTAATTGTTATCCAGGGTATTGCCATGTGTAACATGAATCTTTTACAAATGGTTATTGTATTATATATGTGTTCAGTTATTTCTCCTCGGAGGCTAAATATATAACCTGGTGCTAAATATTGAGTTGTGTTGAGCTAGATAAAAACCTGCCCAGACAAATGTATAGAAAAACACAGAGGTTCACGGGCTTCGGGAACTTGCTCCCCAGCTCCTTGGGCTGTAGTGAGATCAGTACAAAAGACTCACTACAGGTACTAACTCATAACCAACATGTATGGACTTGTATGTGTGTCTCTGAGGACCTGGACTTAAATTCTTTGGTACCCTTGTATTTCCTTGTGCAAGCCTGTGCCTGGATGCTGAATATTTGCTAAGGCCTGTGGAAAATTGACCTTTGCCCTCTGAGGTCCACACTTGATACTGGAAATAACATTACCTTACTGGCAAAGGGGTTCGAAGCTCCTGCAGAGATTCACGGTAACTCTGGGCCCTGGTGTAGGCTGTCAGCCCTCGGGGATCTGGTTTCCACTTGTTTGTTTCTGTGTTACCCCGAGAAGCTGAGAGCTGGGCTCCACAGATGGGTGCCAATTCGGGCCCAGAGTAAGCCCCTGGATAACCCTGGTTATATACGCATTTCTGAATGAATTGCCCCAGAGTTCCAAAGTCAGTTAGCAAGCGTTTGTGAATTACCTACTGCTAAGAGTTTTACTTATTTATTTACAAAGATCTCTAGCCCGAGCATGGTCACTCGAAAGCTCTCTTCACCAGAGCCGGCTTCCCGTAGCAATGCAACAGGAAACAAGTCGGGGTCACAGCCTGGCGGCCTCCCAGGCGTAGTTCAGAGTGCAGAGGAAAATAGTCTCACCTCTAGAGAGTGATAACACTGACATGACGGAAGTGCTGTTGTCTAATCCTAACTCTACAGCTAGAACAGAGTGTTCTGAAATTTGAAACTGTAGCTGTTTCCTACCCGTGAGACTTTCAATGTCATCCCCAATATTGTTTCTAATACTGGCCATCACTCTTTGATAAATGACTCTAGAAACGGAAGTTTTGTGTAACTGTTCAACTAAAAGGAATAGTTAGCAGCACTGGGAATTTACTTTGGATATATTCTGAAGCAAAGGTTGTAAATTAAGGGATTCACATGCTGCATTTCAACTTTGTTAAGGATCTGAGCCATCTCGGGAAAACGCCTGCCTTGTGTGTGCCCCAGTTTTATCACTTATCAAAGTGTAGAGGAGTAAACGTGTTGTTGTGCATGATTTAAGATTCCCTGAGCAGGAAGCACTTTATGCACCCCAGGTGCTGCCATCACAAGGCTCATTCAGCACTCGTGACAAACCAGACTGACAGAGGCCCGGCCCATTTTTCTGGATAACTTGATTATAACATACGCAAGCTTCACGTTTCCTAGTGCCCTTTGAAGATTTTGGGAAAGTGGTCATTTCACCCCAGTAAACTGATTTACAGCCATTTAGTCAAATAAGCTAATTTAGAAGCAGAGACGGGGGGGCTCCTAACTTTTTAAATTACTGCTGCAATTGTATTTAGTAAACATGTCGAAGGTAAGAAGTGCTGAGCTGCAAGCAAACAAGGCTCATCCATCCAGTAGCTTAACGGTACAGTAATTCTACCATGAAGACAAGATCACCTTCGCACTTTGTGCTACAAACCAATTGTGCTTTCTTCGTACTAATACTGTGGTTTCCAGTGAAAATGAGATTATTGAGGGAAAGAAAGCAAGCAAGCAAGAAAGAAAGAAAGAAAGAAAGAAAGAAAGAAAGAAAGAAAGAAAGGAAGGAAGAAAGACCTTGTAAAGGACCACCAGTTCCACAATGGTGACTTAAGCCAGCACAGCTTTTTCTCTTCTGGACACTGTTTTTTACAATGAGAGTCTGCGGCAGGGTGTTAACAGTAGCATAATATTAAATTGGTGGCTTTGGCTTTTTCAACTCTGGGTCTTTTACTGTAAAGCAGCATAAGTGAGTGCCTTATCATAACGTTGGGATAATGACATCTCAGGGCCTGTGTGCTGCATTCACAAGTGAGGACAGTCAGCCACCAGTGCTCAGCACACTGATGAATAGCATCGCCCTGAGGAATTAAACAGCGAGGGGCCGGGGGCTTGTGTAAAGTTCTCTGTGCCATTTGAAAAAGGTACTCGAAGAAAAGATAAGCTGATTTTTAATTTTAATGTTTTACTCATCGGTTTAAGTACATTTGTGGTTTGCTTTGCAAAATGTCAACAGACATTCCAAGTGGATAACATTTAAAAGGATTGAATTTCCTGTATTTATTCTAACATCGTCTCAAAAATGCGGTCATCAATGCCTACAGGTTCATCATTAAAATGATCCATTCAAATGGTTATTACAGAAAAACTGACAACACTTTTTGTTATTTTCCTCATTGTCCCAAATTCTCATTGATTAGAATTCCAGCAAGTTTCTAAAAGTTTCATGTCAGTTTTGGTATATTTAGGAAGAATTCAAATGGAGTTCCCACCAAAAGTCAGTCTGAGAAGGGGCTATCAGTTACTGGCTTTAGCATTCATTTTTATATTATAAATAACATTATGTGTTTGTATACTGCATACTCAACAGTGGACAAAACACTCTCACGTAAGTTATCCTGTTTAATGTAAATCATCTCACAACCTTACAAGACAGATCATAATGACAATTGTTATCCTCATTTTGTAGTGAAGGATACTGAAGTTCAGAAATGCTTAAAATAACTAATATTTTTATGGAGCCCTTGCTTTATGCCATGCAGCATTCTAAATACTTGACATCTTTCCATTCATTTGATCAACACAGCAGCTGTAGAGGTGGATACAATTATTGCCATTTTTGTTTTATGGATTAAACTGCGGAGGTACAAATAAGTAACCTGCCCAAAGCTAAGAGTGAGCAAAAGAGGGAGGCAGATAAGAACCCACTCAGTCTAATTCCAGAGCTCTGTGCCTGCCCATCACACCTTTCTGCCTAGCCAGTCAGCTGATGCTCCAGAAATCCGGCCATTAAGTGTTAGATGCTAACTTAGAATATGGGTCTTCTGACTCCAGTGAAGTGCTTTTCCATTATGCCTTTGGTAGTAACTTCTCTCATTATCTGATGCTTTATTCTACATTATATTTTACAATGCTGTGTACTCCTCACCTTCTCCCTAATGGAATGTAAATTTCCTTAGTGTGGGAAAGAGAGGATGACCTTCCATACATACATTATACCCTCCTATGCCTGGAAATTCTCCTAATATAAGATGAAGCTGTTAAAATGTATTGAACTGAATCAAAGTTGTAGAACTCAGTGAACTATGCAGGTCTAAAGACTTATACGTAGTTAGAATTTAGTTAATGTAGAAGTTGTTGACAATGTTCAGGAGACAGTGACTAAACCAAATAGAGGAAGGACAGATAGCATAGAAAAGAGCAAGATAATAAACATAGCCATATTCACAATAGGGTCAGACATTTTAATGCATCAACCCATTTTGCCCTTAGAGCATCCTGTTATATCTTAATTTTAAAAACAGGAAGACTGAGGCATAGACTGTGTATGATCAACCCATGCATGCCTATGATTATGGGAGTCTGTATGTAAAAGCACAAGAAGGAAGCTGATGTACAGTTTTTGTATTCCCTACCGCCCAACCCAAGGATCTGTGGCTCTCCTGGTATGTGCATTTGATTTTCAGCGGACACATCCTGCTCCCTATGCCTCATCCACTGGCTTTTCCTCTTCCAGTCTAGTCGCCACACAGTGTCACACTGACCTTTTAAACCCTGCTCCTCTGCAATGGTTTGAATGTCCCTCAAGGCTTTGGGTGCTGAAATTTAATCCCCACACTGAGGTGTCGAGTGGGTAAAATTTAACATGACTATGGTCTGGTTAAGTATGGGGCTTTGGGACTTGATAAAATTAGATACATTCATGAATATGGAGCCCTCATGTTTGAATTCTGGTGACTCTGTAAGGAGGAGAGAAACCAGAGCAGACACATACACACACACACACACACACACACACACACACACACACACACTTCCTGTCTCCTGCCATGTTGTGCTCTGGACAGCTTCAGAGCTGCCAGTGATGAGGCCTTGCACCTCCCAAACCATGAGCCCACAAGCTCTTTCTCTCTATATAAAGTAGCCTGCCTCAGGCATTTCATTATAGTAACAACATAATGGCTAATCCAGTCCCTTTGGTTTAAACCATGGATGGTTCCTTGTTGCTTGCAGGTTATGTGTCCTGCTATGTCATATTCCTGTTTTCCATTTTCAGCATCATTTTCTGGTGTCTTCCCCACACCTTTCATTATGATTGTATTTGAACCGTCTTTCTTTCCTGGATAGACCACATGCCTGACCTCTTTTATAACCTTACCCATGTTCTCTTTGCCTGGCAATGTTGCTCCTGCCCTTTTACCTAGATAATTACTCTCATCTGCTGCTGGATAAATTCACATGTGTTTTTTCTTGAAGCTTTTTATGGTCCTGTGGATGGAATAATATATCACCTCTTTAATATATACTTCAGTGTTAACAGCACCAACAACAGCTAACATTTACTGAACACCATGGTGCTTAAGTACCATGCTTCTATTTTTGCTGAAGAAAATGAGATTCTGAGGTTTTTGTATATAACTTGCTCAAGAACACTTGGGTAGTAAATTTTTAGATGGATCTGATTCCCAAAACTGTAAACTTAAACACTTTGTTTCCTCCATGTGAGGTAGAATTTTTATTTATCTCCCTCTATTCCCTAATATGAACCCCAGAAAAGGGATTACTGGTAGTATTTGCTTTTGGATTCTTGGTGCCTAGCACAGTGTCTCCAACACAGAATGAGCTCTGTTGGCACAGTTAGAAGGCTGGATGGATATCACACACTGTCTCTTCCCGGGCTACAGCTTCTTCTCCTGGACCACTGGATTCCTTTCCACAGAGCCATATTGTAATACTTCACTCTGTTCTCCAGCTTTATTTACTCCTAAAGTGACTATTCATAAAACTGACCTTATTGACAACTGTTACCTGTGCGACTTTATCTAGTCTCCACAAAATTACAGAACTGAGGATTGAACCTAGGTTGTTTACTGAGTTAACACCCTCCCCCCAACCCCTGTTAAAATTTTTGTGTAATATTTTCTCTTGAGAGAGATACTAAGTTACTAAGGTGCCCAGGCTGGGCTTGAACTTGCAGTTCTCCTGCCTCAGCTTCCTAGAGTGCTGGGTTTCCATGTGTGCACCACCAGGACAGGCTAAGAGAACTCCCTTAGCAGGTGCGCCTAGAAAGTATTGTCATAGTCATGATCCACTTCACAACACTTGGGCTACAGACACTGTTGTTTGTGTTTATATATATATATATATTTTTGTGTGTGTGTGTGTGTGTGGTGCCAGGGATCAAACTCAAGCCCTTGTGCTTACAAGGCAAGCACTCTAATCACTGAGCTAAATCCCCAGCCCCTGTGTTTTATATTTCTGAACTGAATCAAAAGTAGTTTAAACATCTTTTTGATAGGGACACAGTCAGAATGAGCTCCTCCTTTCCCCTGGCTTATCCAGGAATTCTGCACATTGACAGAGTTCTACAACAAAGACATTGGGCCACTCTTTACCTCCAACAATCTTGGGCTTTGTGGCAATTTCCTGTCACTGTGGCAATTCCTGTGGCAATTTCCTGTGGCAATTTCCTGTGTCCGAAGTCCACTGCACAGAGCTGTAGGCCAAGATGATCCACTGAATGAGGGTGATCTTGCCCTAACTTAGAGCCTGGTGCCCAGCCTTTGATATCACACACTGTACAAGGATCCCCCTGCAGCCATGCTATCGTAGAGGGTTTTCTCCAGCTCACTGCCCCATATTTGACCCTGGCGGATTCACCCACAGAGGTCAGCAGCCTTCCTTTTCCCTGACCCCAAACAAAGAATCCATTCTCTTCCGTCCACTGACAATAGAGCCCACTTGTTATTGAAGGGTCTACGCCATAGAAACGTAGTGTCTGTTTGGTTTCATGGTTTGGTGGGAGAAACATGCCCCTTCACGGATTTCCTTCTCTGAAGGACAGAACGGGAAACTTTATGCAGTCTTCTTGCTAACGCAGCTGTAACGGAGCATCACTTAAATCTGCAGTAAGCTGTTTTATTAATTAGTTAAGTCTTCAGTGGGCCTTCTGTTTCAAAAACAGCAATGCCAGAACTTAATTGTACACCTAAGTGAGAGTTTTTCTCTTTAGAGGAGTCACTTGCTACATTACAATTATGCTGCCATTGTTCAAACATTTTGAATTCTTCTTCCATTTTTTAGAGTCTGCAGCCCAATCTTTTTATTACTCCCAAAGAGAGCAAATATTTATCCTTGAAAATGGATTTGATTTTGGAAAGAACCCAGTGTTATTTAGCTCAGTCTTCTGAGTAAAATCATTTCAAAAATTTGTTTTTGGTCCAAAAGGAAGTGAAAGCATAAAGTAATGACACTGATTTTGTAAGTTTTACTGAGTCCAAAGGGAATTTCCAAACATACTGTCAGTGACAGTATCAGAGTGATAAGTATATCACTTCCAAATGTGCCTACGCTGGGAATGAGACAAATTTGAATATAAACATGTGGCATATTTGTGACCAACCAGTCTTGTTTCAATCTATGAAAGCACAGCATATTATGTCTAAATTTTTTTGCTAAAAATCTTGTGATAGGTTAATGGTTCTCGAATTTATTATAAGCACGAATGTTCTGAAGTTGTTGTTGAAATCAAATTTGAGAACACTGGCCTG
>PVJO010001726.1:0-31186 GCA_004026905.1 Hystrix cristata
CTGAATTAAATATACACAAAGACCTAAAGGAAACTGTGGACAAAAAAAATATTGAAGGATACCAGGAGAATGATGTATTAACAAATAGATTATATCAATAAAGAGATAGAAATTGTAAAAAAAGGAAACGTAGAAATTTGAATCTGAAAAGTACAATAGCTAAAATGAAAAGTTAACTAGAATTCAACAACAGAGTTGAGCAGATAGAAGAAATAACCAATAAACTTGAAAATAAACAGTTGAAATTACTTAGTCTAAGCAGGAAAAGAAAAAAAAGAATTTTTAAAAGTTAACAGTCTGAAAGACCTGTGTAACATCATCAGATTTATCAGAACATGTATGATAGATTTCCCAGAAGAAGAGAAAATGAAAAGATGAGGAAGAATCTTCAGAAAGCCACTAAAGCTAATAAAACAAATTCAGCAAAACTAGAGTCCACTATCAGCCCACAAAAATGTGACTATGTTGTGTTTCCGTACACCAGCTGTATTAAGGATTAATAATATTAAGATGTCAGAACTATGAATCTACAAAGCAAGCTATAAATTTAACATCATCCCTTTACACATTCCAACAGTCTTCTTGGCAGAAATAGAAGAGCCAGTTCTCCAATTTATATAAAATTACAGGCATCTGTGAATAGTCAGAACGTTATGGGAAAAGACAAAGTAGGAAGACACAGTTCCCAATTCAGAACTTACTGTAAAGTTAGAATAATCAAAACAGTATGGTAGTGACATAGGAATACACATGTAAACCAATATAATAGAATTGAAAGTCCAAAAATAAATTCATATATCCATGGCCCATTGCTTTTCAACAGGGATGGAGAAAGAATAATCTGTCCAGCAAACTGTGCTAGATATCTACATGCAAAAGAAGGAAGCATGGCCCCATCTCACACCAAAACCCAAAATATAAATAAAGAGCAAAATAAAAGATATATAATAGAGAAATAGATCTTTTGTAAATGGGAAGGGGACCAAGAGATGGAGGGAATGGGGAGGTGAATAGGAGGAGAAAGGGGATGAAAAAAAGAACTAAGATGTGTTATGTAATGTACCTACTCCCCATAAAGAATGTAATCATTCTGTACTGCAAACGTGCTAATAAAAAATAAAAACTAGAAAAAGATTAACTCAGAATGAAATACCCTAACCTAAATATAAGATCTAAAACAATAAGACCCTTAGAAAAAAGCATGAGGTGAATAAATTTTCATGCCTTCAGATTGGACAGTGGCAACAACAAATAGATAAATTGAATTTATTCAAAACTTAAACCTTTTATACCTCAAAGGACACTATGAAGAAAATGAAGAGAGAGACAACATGCAGAATGGGTAATATATGTGCCCAAGACCCAGAAGATAGTAATGATTTCTCTTTTTATTCCCTTCTCACCCTTACTTGATCCTTAAAATTGTGCTGTGCATTATCCCTCTCCTCAAAGAGCTTGAAATCTGTTTAGAAAAACGCAATTTAAAATGTTAATAAAGGCTGGTGATGTAACTCAGTGACAGAGCACTTTCCTAGCATGTGTGAGGACCTGGGTTCAAACCTACCACCACAAAAAGGGAAAAAAAGCTCAGTAAAATGTTAATAGTATAAATGAACATGTATTTAAGCACTAAATTATATGATATAAAATTAATTTGGGAAGTAGGATTGAGTATTGTGAAGCTGAAAATTAATCTGGATCATAGTATGTGGACAAATTTGAGTAGGAGAAAGGGGACATTTCAGGTAAGAGGACCAACTTGCACTAAGGCACAGAGGCAGAATAGAGCACTCTGAGAAGATGGCCGTGTTTCCTTCCCGTGGCACTCCACAGTGAGCTGTGAGGAGTGGACACAACGGAGTTAATTCATGGTACAGGGAACCTTCAGAATCTGTGAAGGAGCTTAAATTTTTGTTTTGTTTTATTTCTTGAGCTTTTAGGGGGTTTTTTTGTTTTTTGTTTTGTTTTGTTTTGTTTGAGACAGGGTCTCACTTTGTAGTACAGGCTGGCCTTGAACTTACTATGTAACCCAGTGATCCTCCTGCCTCAGCCTCCAGAATGCTGGAATGACAGGGATGTGCCACCATGCCTGGCTACTATTTGCTTTCTATATTGTTGTATGAATTTTCTGGGGTCTAAGTACAACATTAAAACAGTTACTATTTTCAGCTGTATGATTTGTATCTCCTACAAAGAAGTAAGTGTTCTGGTTTATAGAAATGTATTATGATTGTTTTAAGAAACCTTAATAATGAAACTTTTCATTGGAGTATGAAAAAAATTTAAGATAAACTTCAGACTAGTACTGGGAATTATTTTTGAAGCAATATTATTAAATTCTAAAAAAGTAATGATGAGAGGCTTACAGTCACATAATATGTAATAACAGTTAAATCAGTGTGACACTGAGACAGAAAGACAGATGAGTGAAACAAACTAGGTAGCTCTGAAACAGACCTAAGTAAATAAGATAAAGTAAACATTTCAAATTAGTGATAATTTAAACTGTCAGTGGGACAATTTGTTAACCATTTGGGCAGAAAAATAAAGTTGGGTCCCTACTCTATACCAGACCCCAAAATAAAAGCCCTAGAACAGTATTAAAAGTAGAAAACATTAAGAAAAGGACTGACAAGTTTGGCGACTTAAACTGTTAACTTTTATAAGCTCAAAAAATAAAGGATGAAAGGAAATTTAAAGGCAAAGAATAGGGTAAAGTATTTACAATTTAAAAAATGGCAAGCAGATGATTAATGTCCTAAATGTTCTTAAAAATCAACAAGACAAACACAGGCCTCCCGAAAGAAATATGAGCAAAATCCATCAACAGACAATCCACAAAAGATTGCATATAGCTGATAAGCATGTAAAAATAACTTCAGTAGGCAAGAAAATGCATATTATTAAAAAAAGAAAATACATATTAAAAACAATGAGATACAATTTCTAATAGATTAACAAAGATTAAGAACTGGGCTAGGGATATAGCTCAGTGTTGGAGAGCTTGTTTAGCATATGCAAGGCCTTGAGTTTAATTCCCAGTACAAAATTTAAAAAATAAGAGTGATGATAATAATGTTACCCAGTGATGGCAGTTAGAGTATGAGGAGTATGATCATTCTCGCATAACCAGTGTAACCTTTCTGAAGAACAGTTTGGCAAGATATGTCAAAAGCACAGCCCTTTGATTGAGGAATTTTATTTCCATCATTTTTCAAGAAAATATTAAGGCAAGTGTGTCAAGGTGAATATACAGGGATGTTTATTGTACTGCTGTTTGTAATACTGCTTCTCATGAGAGGAACTAGAGCCTGATAGAATTCATGCTGCTGAAAGATCTTAGGCAAATAATTTAACTTATCTGTGCCTCAGTTTCTTCACCTATAAAATAGAAATATTGATGGTCACTAAGTAGGACTATTGTGCAGGTTAACATGCCTAGAAACGGTTCCTGGTACACAGTAAGGGCTATTTCATTGTAGGCTATGATTATAACAGTGGAAAACCAAAATAATCTAAATATTCAACAGCAATGTATCAGTTAAATATTAAATTATGGTTTAGCTATACAGTGGAATGTTCCACACTTATTATAAGTGATTCAGGAAGCTAAAACAGTATAAATTCAAGGCCTGCCTAGGCAACTTAGTGAGACCTCACCTCAAAATAAGATTTAAGAAAGGGCAGGAAGAATGCTTACCTAGCATACTTGAAGCCCTGGGTCCAATCTCAAGTACCACAAACAATGATGACAATGGTAATGTAGATTTATATATTTGATAAAGAAAGATGTTCACTTTATACTTTTTAGTGAAAAGGCAGATTAGGAAACAGTATGTGTGAGTCCACTTTTTGTTTTTAAAATAAGCATATATTGTAGGGGTAAAACTTAAAAAGAACATATGTCACTAATATTTCTCTGGCTAATGGGAGAACTGTTACTAATTTTTTTACTATTTCTAAAATTTCTATAGTGAATACATACACACACATACATATATATTAGTAAAAGCAAAATAGGGAAAATAATTTGGCAGTTTCTCAAAAAGTTAAACACAGAATTTCCATACGGACCAAAAATTCCACTCCCACTATAAGTAGGAGAATTGAAAACATGTGTATTCAGAATGTTGTATGTGAACATTCGTAACACCATTATTTATAATAGCCAAAGAATGGGAACAACCCAAATGTCTATCAGCTAATAAATGGAAAAACGAAAGTATTATAGCCATACAATATTTGGGAATAAAAGGAATGAAGTACTGGTCCATGCTTATGATGTAAATTAACGTCAAAACCATGCTTAGTGAAAGAAACCAACGCAAAAAGCTAAATATGGTTCCATTTATATGAAATGTCCAGAAAGACAAATCTGAAGATAGAGTAAATTGCTGATTGCTAAAGGGTGGGTGGAGGAGGAGTGCAGAGTGACAGCTTCTAGATACAGAATTTTGGAGGAGAATGATGAGCATGTTCAGAGATTGGATAATGGTAATAATAGTTACACAGCTCTATGAATACATACACTAAAAACACTGAGTGGTATACCTTAGAGGGGTGAATTCTGTGGCATGGGAATTTTATCTCAATAAAGTAATGTTTAAGAAAAGTAAAACAAACTATTGCTGTCAGACACTGAAATTTTTAAATTTTTTTAGCAAATTAAAGTCTAATTTTTCACTGAATTTTGTAATTATAGTTATGGGCTTTGTTTGTTTTTCCTAGAAATTGAACCCAGAGTTTACACATGCCAGGAATATACTTTGCCACCGAGCTTCACTCCCAACCCAGTTAGGAGTTTGTTTGTTTGTTTTATTCTTTTGTTTTTTGAGACAGGGTCTCACTGTGTAGTTCAGGCTGGCCTGGAGCTCATTATGTAGCCCAGGCTTGCCTCGAACTCACAGCAGTTCTCCTTCCTCAGCTTCCCAAGTGCTGGCATTACAGGTATGCGTCATCACACCACACCCAGTGCAGTTACAGATTTTTGAAGAGTCCATTTTGCTAAAGAGATATGACAGAGGAAATTATAAGTGATCACATAGCTGTATCTCCACAGTCCACACCCTTTTTAGTAAAAAAAAAAAAAGTCTTGGGCATTTAAAAACTGATATAGGAAACGATTGACTTCAATTGTCAGAATTTAGCTTGATATTTTTAATTATTTGCACTTTTTTTGTAATTTTTATCTATCTTTAAATGAAGTTATCATTCTGATTGTTTTCAGACAGTTTTAAATGAGAGTGCATACATGTGTGTGTGCTTATGTGTGTATGTTTTCTCAAATAAGCTGCCAGCTCTAGATCCCATTTTATGATATGTAATTGGTTTAAGTATGTTTTAGAATAATGTAAGCAGTATTAGATCTCATTATTCTCTTTATGATTTCCCTTTCTCCTTTACTCATCCCCCTCCTACCCCTGACCATTCTTGTGCTCCAAAATAGCAAATAGGATTAGAATATAGTATCTTCCTTTTAATTAATTCTTTCCATCAGTATTTGAGTGTGTGCTGTATGTCAGGGAATTGTGCAAAGGTTAATGATTCAGAAATACCTGTTTTCAGAGAGATAAAATTATATATATTTTAAAGGTACCCTGGGTGCAGTTAGAGCACTTAACCCAGATAAAGAGGGGTAGGCAAGACTTCCTTTTTATTAACATAATTAAAAGGTCGATATGTAAAACCAGATCACATCTATTGTGCAGTTTCATGAAAAAGCTTTTTGGGGAGGCAGGTGCTAGGGATCAAACTCAGGCCCTTGTGCTTGCTAGGCAAGTGATCTACTACCACTGAGCTAAATCTCCAACCCCTATTTAGGTGCAATTTTAGAGAAATGTTGAAAGTATGGCTCTTGCTTTGTTCTCAGTACATGCCATAATTATATAAGCACAGAAAAAATGTTGAGAAAAGCTATACAATCTGTCCCCAACATGTATAAGCCAAAAATCATTCTTGAATGCAAGAATGATTTAAAAATCAACGTGAATGCAAACAGTGCAGGTGCAATGACTGAAAGTTTTGTTTCTGCTGCTTTGACTGCTTAACATACTTAAGACTTTTTAAACCATCAGAGTTGTTAGGGGCTTTGCTTCTACTAATAGTATACCTATTTCATTAAAAAAAAAAAAAAATGTGGTGTTGGGGATTTGGCTCAGTGGTGGAGCGCTTGCCTAGCAAGTGCAAGGCCCTGAGTTCGATCCCCAGCACCCCCCCCCAAAAAAAAACCACTATCATGAATTTAAAGGAATTACTATTCTCATTTGTGTTTTTAAATAAACAAGCCTATTTATATTGCTTTCTACAGACCTGTTATATACTGGTACAACCATACAGGTTATTAAATATTGAAATTCATCCTTACTGGTAGGTTAAAGTGCTATTTTCTTAAGCTATCTAGATGCCCCACCATAGCTTACCCTGTCCCAGGAACTCTTACACTTGCATTCACTCCACAACCCATTAATTAAAAGTTTATCCTCCGGCATAGCAAGAGGTCTTTAGGACTCTCTTCACTAACCTTAGGTCTCTACTGATTGCTGGTACAGGGGCCATCTCTATTCATTTATATATTAGAAATTTATTTCTCACAGTCCCAGAATCTAGGAAGTTCAAGATCAAAGTGCTACAGTTTTGACATCTGGAGAGGCCTCACTGCTCATAGATGTTGTCTTACTGTGTGTACACATGCTGGAAAGGGCGAGGAAGCTCCTGTCAGCATTTTTTTTTTTAAGCATATGCCCAAATCCAACATGATTGGTTTTTTTTTTTAATTTTTATTAGTACATGTTTGCAGTACATAATGATTGCATTCATTGTGGGAACTTGGTACATATACATAACAGAGCTCAATTCTTTTTTTCTTTTTTTTTTTTTGCAGGCATCAGATGCAATAATTTCTTTTGTCCTAATTTTCTCACTGTTGTAAATGATTACATTTGCATTCTGCCATCTGGAGTATCAAACAGATCTGGCATATCTGTATTATTTATCTACATAAAACCAACATCCAGGACTTTATTATTTTCTGGATAAGCCCAAATGTCATACTGTAAATCTAGAGGACTTCTAAATCACAGTGCTTTTTTCGTATCTCTCATTGTTGACAGTTTGACTTAAATTCTTTGTTCTTTTGTTGTTCCTTTCAGTTCGCTTTGCACCTTACAGGCCTCCGGATATCTCCCTGAAGCCTCTGCTCTTTGAAGTGCCCAGCATCACTACAGAGTCAGTGTTTGTTGGTCGGGATTGGGTTTTCCACGAAATAGATGCCCAACTTCAAAGTTCAAATGCCAGCGTGAACCAAGGAGTGGTGATTGTGGGAAATATTGGATTCGGAAAAACTGCCATCATCTCAAGACTGGTGGCCCTTAGCTGCCATGGTACACGGATGAGACAGATCGCCTCAGACAGTCCACATGCCTCCCCAAAACGTATGTATTCTTTTTTAAGGAACTTCTGCTTCCTTGGCTCTGAAATTTTTTCTGGCATATTTATATTCAGTTACATACTCTTTTATTTTTTGATTTGTAAAACTTGACTTGCATGTGAGGACCATTAATTCAAATTCCAAGAAAGAATGTAGTATTCTCTGTACGTCTTACTCACATATTCAACAGTTACCTAAGTAGGACTGAAAAAACTCTCATGGAATAAATTCATGGCTCTTTCCTGCTGTCTGTGTGGTTTGTCTGGCCTTTGAATAATGACTACAGCACTTGCCTATAGAGCCATTTGCATTCATTCATCACTGTCAGATTTTGCTCAGCCTGTGCCCATTCTTGTTACATACCAGCACAGTCAGTTTGCAATCTTCATTTCTTTGCTTTTGGTGTCAGTGTTACACCGCTTGGACTTCAGCTTCATCATGTTCTTGGAGAGTTTCTCCTGCTTCCTTGTGAAGAGATGTTGAGTCCTCTTACCATATAGCTCCAGGCTTCCTTTGTCACAAGCTTAATGATCATCACTAGTACATTGTTTGTTTTTAAAACATTCATAGTACTTACCATGTGCCAGACAGTCTGTAAGTGCTTTACAAATATTCATTCACCCAGTCCTTTTATCAATTCAGTGGAGTAGTTCCTGTTGTCTTCATTTAATAGCTAAGAATCTGAAGTTCCAAGGTTAAGAAAGACTCCCAGGTTTTAAAGCCAATAAATTGCAAAAGTGAGCAGTCTGGTTTCAGATGCCATTCTCTTACCCACTTTTCTATTCTGCCTCTCCTTACTAGTGAAACTAATGCAAGTAAAGAAAATAAATGGAAATGCATATAAATGTTCTTTGTATACACACCATACATTTAGTACCAGTCTGCCTGGTTTCTGTTGGTTATAAAAGAACAAAAAAGGAAGCTATTACTATATTAGCTTTCTAGTATAGTATAGTATTGTATTATATTACTATTCTAGCTACAAATCAGTAATTTGGCCTACCACACACATTCAGATAACAACCACTAGAAATGGTTTGGGTGAGATCATAATAGTCACTGTGTCTAAAACTTAACAGGAACTCACTGAATACCTTCCAGTTATCTTAGCTTCCTGTTGAAATTGGCATCAAGTAAGCAGATTGACTCCAGTAAACTTAGAGATATCTAACATTTAGAAGAAGAACTAATTTCTAAGAAGAAAGCTGGTTGGAAAAAAAAGAAGAAAGCTGGTTAAATCAAAATACCCTCTTTTAACACATCGTGGTAAGAAATGGTATAGACAAATTCTTAAGGAGAATATCATGCATACATTTTTAAATGAATCTCTTCTAAGGCAGATTGACATAGTACTCTGGAACCCAGATCCCAGGATTTGTGCCCAGCACTCACGTTGACTATCTTGTGACCTTGAGAATTTTACCTTATTCTTTAGATCTCAGTTTTCTTTAGAAGTATGACTAGTTGATATTTAAGCCTTACTTCTAGCTGGATGTGGTGGCACACAACTGTAATCCCTGTGCTCTGGGAGGCGGAGGCAAGAAGAATCACAATTTCAAGCCCAGGTTAGAAAACTTAGTGTTGGGTTCAATCCTTAGTATGGTAGTGGTAGTGGTAGTAGTAGCAGTAGTAGTAATAATAGCAGCTTCTATGCCAAATTTTCAACTCTCAGAATAGCTCTTCATGGTTAAAAAGACACTTATTCCAGCGTTTTCCTTTGAGTGCTTAAATATCTATCACATTAAACTACTTATCCCAGTGATCTAAGAGGTGAGCCTGTGTGAGTGTATCTGAAAGAAAACCAGATAGCTAATAGTCTGTGTGACTCCTTTGTATGTCACTGTCACAGATGTGCGACAGAAGATAAATCCCAGCCAAGAGCAAGAACTACTTTCTCAGAAAGCAGAGGTACCTGTGTGATCCCCCACAAGACTGGGAGACCACGCGTTAATAGAAAAATAGCCCATGTGCTCCCCAAAGAGATTCTTCTTTTTTGGTTTTTTGAGACAGGATCTTACTATGTAATTAAGGCTGGCCTTACATTTGCAGATCCTCCTGTCTCAGCCTCCTGACCACTGGGATTACAGGCATACACCAACACACCTGGCTCTAAGGAGAGTCTTTTAAAATAGTTCCTTAAATTATTGTCTAACACTCATTGTCTTTTATCTCCTGAGAATATCAAAGCATTGCAGTACTCCCCTTTCATAAAATAAACATCTACTGTTAAGACTGTAGATTTGCCCTGATAGTTAATTTTCAAAACTTGAAAGGAGTGAAGGGAGATAAGAGTCTGTGGTGATAGATCTATCAGAATTACACAAAACTGGGATCACCTTTTACAAAATGATTTTTGTGGTAATATGTTGGTATTTAAACTATATTCTACCACTGTCATCTTAACAGAAGTAGTAGTCCTTAAAGAGTCACAAATGCAAGCTATTTTTAAGCTTATATCTGTCATTATTTGAGGTAGCACTGAAAATATTACTTGCATCAGCAAAAATTGTTTCGTGAATAAGAATGATGTCAGAAGGTTGGCTGAATTTATTAGAGTTTAGCTTGTATTAAACTTGGATAGCTTTCCTAACCCTTTGTCATTGATACCAGTGATATAATTGTAGTAATAATGAAAGTAAGCAGTAAGTTTGTAGCTTTCGATTTGTCTGTCTGTGGATCACCTGTTATTCTTTCTTTGCCTCCTCCACACTGAACAGTACTGCTGCAGATAGTGTGAGCAGTTCAGCCTGCAGTACTTCATCGCCTGCCCTCCTTGCTTCATAGACAGCCCCCCACCTGCCCCTCCTTGTCCTTTCCCTGGGTAGGTGCAGAAAAGCTGTCAAGGTAGACACCAGCTGCCATCCTGCCTCCCACCTACTTTCCCAAATCTAAGCCTCCATCATCCTTTGCACCATCACCCACTTATCCCGACACACACATACCCGCACACAAAGAACAAAAACATTTTGTGAAAATAGACCTATTGTGTAATTCAGACATTATTATATTAACTGTAAGTACACGCAGTACAGTAGTCAGGGAAGTTCTGTCTAATACAAGACTATATCCTCCTACCACTAAAATGTCCCAACATAGTTACTTGGATGTGACATTTGTTAACAGCTGCCAAACCCAAAACAGCTGCTAAGTAACCCCCACTTTGCCTACTCTGCTTATTCCAGGAGTCTATTTTGCCAGTTTGCTGTGCACACTGACTTCCACCTACCTATTAACTATTTTATCTACTGTTCTCTGAATACTAAATAGAAAGTGAGATACTCTGATGAAAAAAGGAGGGCATCTCGAAAAGGGAATAGCTGGAAGAAGGAGCATTTGGGCAGTGATTACCCACAACATCAAATTCCAAGGGTTTCGGGATTTAGCTCTAGTGGTAGAGCCCTTGCCTAGCAAGCGCAAGGCCCTGAGTTCAATCTTTACTGCCCCAAAAAACAACAACAACAAAATCAAATTCCAGACGAAAGGGAATGGAGTCATGGGAGAAAAATGAGCAGCAGAAGTAATACCGTGACAGACAAATCACTGCATTTAACCTTAACTCAAGATGTCATGTATTCCTTCAGACTTGTTTCTCTGCCATCTCCTGTACCCACCATCCTGCATTTATTCAGAGCTCTTTCCAATTGTATGGAAAACGTGTAAATTCACTCTTAGTAGTAGAGAGTTAAATGAGGGCTGCCTTCCTCTATTCCTTCTTTTCAGTAGATAATTGTCATCAAATAATCACAGGTACTTATGTTAGTGCCTGTTTTTTAAGTATGATCTTATTTCTAAATATAGTCTATAATCTTACAATAGTAAGAAAACATTTTCTAAATCCCAGGAACAAATGGAATTTTTTAAAATCATTTTTTAAAATATTATGGAGATAGCCAGGCATGGTAGTACATATCTATAATCCCAGCTATTCAGGAGGCTGAGGCAGAAGGATCATAGAAATTCAAAACCAGCCAGGTAACATAGAAAGACCCTCATCTTTTAAAATTAAATTGAAAAAAATCTTATGGAGCTATAATTCACAATTCATACAATTCACTCAAAGTGTCCAATTCAGTATTTTTAGTATATTCAGAAGGTTGTATAGCAATTGTCATAATCTAATTTTAAAACATTTTTATCCCACTAAAAGGAAGCCATGCTTCTTACTAGGCAAATCCCCATTTTCCTTGTGATCCCCTACCTCAAGCCTTCAGAAACCCCTAGTTGACTTTCTGCATCTGTGAAATTCCCTGTTCTGGACATTTCATATAAATAGAATTATCCACTATGTGTCTGCCCTGCCCCGTACTGAGCTACATCACCAATCCCCAGGTCCCCCACCCTTTTTTTTTGAAACAGGGTCTGGTTGTGTCACTAAATTGTCCATGCTGGGCTCAATCCCCCTGCCTTAGCCTCCCAGAGTACAGACATTACAAGCACATGCCACCACACCCAGTTATGCAGTCTTTTTGACTGACTTTTTGGGTTTAGCACATAATTTTCAGGAATCATCTATGGTTCATCATGTGTCAGTATCTCATTTGCTTTTATTTACTACTACAGTGAGTTCATCGCATGCATGTATCACAGTTTATCTGTTGAGTGGCTGCTGGACATTTATTTCTAGTTTTGACTATTTCAAGTTATGCTTCTCTGAACATTTGTGTAAAATTTTTCTGTAGACCTTTGTTTGTTTCTCTTGGGTGGAAAGCTGAGAGTGAAATTGCTGTGTTGTACAACAAATGCAATTTAACTAACCTCCCTTTAGTTCAGAGTTTTATGATTATCTGATGCAGACATTTCATCTTTCTTAATCCAGATGTAGATGCCAACAGAGAGCTGCCACTCACACAGCCACCTTCAGCCCACTCATCCATCACCAGTGGAAGCTGCCCGGGAACCCCAGAAATGCGCAGGCGGCAGGAGGAGGCTATGCGAAGACTAGCTTCACAGGTACAGTAGGGTTCCCAGGTTGGAGACATGATGGTTCTCTCTCAACATCAAGGCAGATGTGGAGAGACTCTTGGCAAAGTGAACAAAAATATGTGAAAATATACTTTGAGAACATGAGGAAGACTTTCTGGCTGTTTTGATTTTGGTTTTAACTCTTTCTAGAAAAAAAAAACTTTATTTTAATGGAATCAGAACCTTGAAGTTGGAAAGACTCTTAGAAATAAAGTCCTAATGAATAGATAAGGAAGTTGAGACTCAAAGAAGTTACATGATTTACCCAAGATCACAGTATAAGTAATCAGTATTTTTAAATTTCTATTCCTAGCTCAAAACTCTTCCTATTATATTGTACTTTTTATAATATTTTTTTGTTTGGGTTGAAAATCCCTTTTTCTCAAAGTAACATGCACATTGAAAATCAAGTAGTACTCAAAGCCAGCAATTTACTTCCTCTATCCAAACCCATCTTCATGTGCTGCTGTAATTTTTCTTATTTATTTACATATTATCTTTTGCTTCTTATTGTAAATAAGTATAGCCCTTTTACCTTCCTCTTACCACCATCCCCATACAGTTATATTATATTTGGCTGAATCCCTACTATAGCATTTTCAGTATGAATACTGTGCAATCACGGTTCACTCTTGAGCCAAGAGTAACATTTCCTTCTTGAACAAATACCTTTTCTTGGCATTTATATAACATGTCTCACTTTAAAATGTACTTATTTTTCTTCAAACTTTGCCTAAATTATTCCATAACCCTTAATATAGCTTTGTGAAATGCCTCTCAATGCCACTTTCCACACTTACCAATTACATTTTCTTCTCCCTAGATAGAATCCATCCTAGAGTCCTCATGGAGGGCTTGATCTGGACCCAAGATGCTCTAAGGCATACCACCTACCCATTACCCTAAAATTCCTATCATTTCTCTTCTGTATGTGATCTCAGTTCATATTTCTTAATTTTATTCAGTATTTTGATGGAGCACATTCTCTAGTAGCTTCTGAAGAAAAGATGAACAGGACATAAGTTTTTTGAGATTTAACATTTCTAAACACATTTTTGTTCTATGCTCATAAATTGCTATTTGATTGACATAGTATCGTTCCAGGTTAAAATTCATTTGCTCTCAGAATTTTGAGCATTACTCTTTTGTCTTAAGCTTCCAATATCTCTGTTAAATAATCTGGCATATTTCTGGTTCTCCACATGTATACAAAAGATTTTGAATAAGAATTTTCCTCTCCAGAATCACACTGTTCTTGGATATTTTTTCCATTTACTATATTGGTGTATAACAAGCCCTGGAGATATTCTTTAATCTTGAAAAGTGCTTTTGTATAATTTATTGATATTTTTCTCTGTTCTCTCCTTCTACAACTCCTAGTAATCAAAAATCAGATTTCAAATAAATAGTAATTTTCTTAATTTTTCTTTCCTGTTTTCCATACTCTAGTTTCTGGAGGTTTTTTTTTTTTTTTAAATTCACCTTTAATAGATTTCTTCAACATTACCTTCTAATCGTTTATAAAAAAATTTAAGCACTACCTTCTAATCCTTTTTTCAATAATTTTTGTCTATCATAATTTTAATTTTCAGTAACGTTTTCTTTTTTTCTGCAGTTGTCCCCTTACTTAGCATCTTGTTCTTGTTTTATGCGTGCAATAAATTCTCAGTGGCTAGGCACTGAAATGGAATTTTGTGTGTGTTGAGAGCGTTAAGATGGTCTTTCCTTTATTGGAAATACCCCAAAGTTATTATCCATTAGTTTTTTTCTTAACTTGTTCATATTCTCTAGCAAAGAGTCCTCCAGTCTTTTTCATGGAGAGCATATATGCCAAGTGCCAGCATTCTGGCGCCGGGCAGAAAAGGGCGAGGGTTTAACCTCATTTTCTGAGGCCCCTTCTCCCTGGTTTTCACTCCTATACCTGATTCCTGCCTTGCTCCATTTTTGATGTCCCTAAGCCAAAATTCTCTTTAGTTTAGTTTCTCTAGTAAATAAAATGTTCTTTCCTGTAAGTTTTGGAGAAATGATCACCTGGCTGAACAGTGTGACGATGAAGATGGGGGATCTAACTTCTCCTCATGTAAATATTACAGAAACTCTGTTTTCAGCTCCTTTCTTTATCCTCATCTTCCATGGTACCTGCTGCTTTTAATTCCTCTGCTTTTCTGAGATCAAACAGATGCTCTGTGATTTTGTAAGATTCTGTTTTCTTCATAGAAGGCTGGGTTAGCTAAGATGATAGCTACTGTTTCCCCCAATACATTATTATCTGCACTGATTAGTACACATTAGTCATTAAATGAGTTTCTGGGAAGTCTGAGATTTCCCTTATATTCATCACTAACTCATTGTTACTTTAAAAGACATTTCTGAGATGGGTATGGTGGCACACACTTGTAATCCCAGCATTCAGGAGGCAAGAAGATTGCCCTGAGTTCTCAATCAGCCTGGGTGGACTACATAGTGAGTTCAAGACCAGCCTGAACTTATACTGTGATCTTGGGTAAATGTGAGGCTCAATGCATATATTTTAATCATATCCATGCCCCCATTACCTACCTTTACACCCCTTTCCCGCCCTCCCTTATCAGGCATTAACTTTTTAAATGAGATTTTTTAAGTCAGTATTTTGATGCAGTAAACCAGCATACAAAACTTTTTAAAACCTCTTGATTTGATATAGTTCTTTGTGTCAGTTCTGATCTATCAGTAATTACCATTGGTATTTCATAGTATTCTTGCTACTTCCTGTCTGCTAATTAATAGAGAACACTGTAGAGTTTTTGTTGTAACTTTAAAACAAATTTATTTGTTGAAGAAACATTTTACACTTGAAGTATAACAGGTTTTATTAGGTCAGCCACACTGAACTGTATATCCAGTTAACATTGCATACTTCTTTTCATTTCTTTTCTTTGTTTGTTTTGGGTTTTGAGACAGCGTCTCACTGTGTAGTTTAGGTTTACCTTGAATTCAAGGCAGTCCTAGCTCTGCCATTTACAGGTAAACCATAGCTCCAGTGATTAATTTTTTCCAAGGTTAATAAATGGCAGAGCTAGGATTCAAAGCAAGTATTTACCTCTGTAAGATGACTACTATCGGGGCTGGGGATTTAGCTCAGTGATTAGAGTGCTTGCCTTGCAAGCACAAGGGCCTGAGTTCGATCCCCGGCACCACAAAAAACAAAAACAAAAAACAAAAAAAAAGATGACTACTATTATTCTCATTCTATAAGTGAGGAAGCAGAGTCTCCAAGAATAAATAACTTGCCTGAGAAATCAAACTAGTGATCAAACTAGAAATCAAACTAAGTCAAAATTTAAAACAAGGCAGGCAGGCTGCAGAGCCTATGCTTTTGGCTACTGTTGCCTCTTTAGTGTGATAGGAAGGATTTTTGTTTAGTGTTCTTTTAGGAAAATCTATTAATCGTTGAATGAGGCCTCAAAGCAAGAATATTTTACTACCTAAAATTCTTCAAATAAAGATTTTTATCAACTAGAAGCTCCTGTCACATTAGGCAAGTTGTCACTGAGTTAGTCCTTTCAGTAAGAATCTAACATATATAAAATAACCTAACTAGAGAAACCAGCTAATTTAAAGACGTTTCATGGAGACAGAACACAAAGGATTTTCCCCCCAAAGAAATTTATGTAAGAAAAAAGTGAAATGGCATTCTTGCCAAGAAACTAGTACCATATGAGGGACGTGTCAAATGATCATGGTTCTTGAGATTGTTGCTGCTACTGTTAAAACTATCAGCCAAAGAATTAATCTTTTCAGCAGTCCTCTAATATTGACCATGTTAAACATAATATGTACATAGATGCTAGACACCTGTACACACACATGGAGGAGGGAAAGAGGGAGACAGAATATAAAACAATAGTGTATAACAATTTATGCTGCTGTGGCTGTTTTGAAAAGATTTACATTTAGGAGATAGGAGATTTAAACTAAACAATAAATTACCTGTAAATAATGTTTTATTCAGTTTGGGGCTTTTCTACTCTGAACTTTTATAGTCAGACCCAGATTTCATTTACATTCAAGATACTGGATATGGGAAAACAGCCTTCTTATGTATTCATCAAGATCAATGTTTTTAAATCTGCCTCTCCCACTAGAATGGGTCAGTATTTAAATATTCTTCATTGTATCCTTAACTCCTAATGCAATGCTTGGCATATAAGTACTTGTTAAATGAATTAATTTTAACCTGTTCTCCATACTGAAGTCTGAGTAATCTCTCTGAACATGTATTAATTTATGCAGTTTAAAACCAGCAAATGAACTGGGCATGCCAGCACTTGGGAGGCTGGGGCAGGAGGATCGCTGAGAGTTCCAGGCCAGCATGGTCTATAAGTTTAAGGCCAGTCTGAACTACATAGCGATACCTTGTTTTCAAAGAAAAAAATAGCAAATAACTTTTTGTTACCCTTGAATGAAATCAAAACTCCCATATTAAAATGTCACACAAGGAACTGGGAGTGTAGCTCAGGGTTAGAGTGTTGCTGAGCATACACATGGCCCAGGGTTTGATCCCAGTACTGAGGGGGCAGGGAGTAGTAAATGGAACATCACATGAACTATAATGAAAGGACCTTTGCTTTTTGTATATATAGTCCCACACTAAATATTTTAGACCAACCAATTCTTTATGTGTGGGATTGAGGGAGTGTCAAATGTTGTCCTGTATGATGTAGGATGTTAAAAGTATTGTTGGTCTCTACCCATAGTATTTTCTCAACCCCCAATTATGATAAGTGAAAATGTCTCCAAACATTTCCATATATTCCCAGGGGAGCTCACTATAATTAAATGAACTACATAGTGAATAATTAAATTGGCTACATAGTGAGTTCAAAACCAGCCTAAACTATACAGCAAAAACAACAACAACTAAATAGATAAATAGATAAAACAATAATAATAATTTTCTACATTACCAATAGTCAGGTTTTGGCAAAGAAGAAAAAGAAGAATGTCCACAATTACCTGAAAAAGTTACAACACTATCCTTCATTTCTCCAAGTATACCGTGTGTGTGTGTGTGTTGGCTTTCCTCATATACTTCAACCTAAAACATATTGAATGCAGAGGCAGATATAGTTTATTGCAAAAGTATAAAACAGTGTCACTTTCCCTGAAATTGTTTTGAAAAAGTTATTTTCATAAAAATAAGTTCTTAGGTGTCAATATGTATTAGGTTTACTATTGTTTTTAAATAAATCAATAAAAAATTTTAAGGAAAAAATAGTCACAGCAGTTAAGAGTCCCTAATATTTAAAGGACACAGCCACCCCCAGCAGCCTTCTCAGAACCTTCTTGAAAAAATACAGGAGCTCAAACACAGGAGCTAATGACCAAAGCAGGAACAAACAGAACAACAAAATAAATACAAAGTATTGGATTACAGCCAATACAATGAAATAAGCCCATACTTACTAAACAGGGGAGAGGAGACAGGTTTTTTTTTTTTTCCTTCCAGTAGGATTCTAATTAACAAATGTAGAAAGAGGAAAATAGAAGATCATTATTAAGCAAACACAACAGTAGTAATTGTTACCAACAAAGTCTACTGATGAATACTAAATTTAATGGGCATAAGTTTGAGGTGAAACAGGATTTGCAACTTCTCAAAAATATCCCCCTAAAATACTTAACTGCAGAGGGAAAGGCAGATAGCAACTTTACATTGAAGAAACCTGACAATTTTAATTTCAACCAAGTGAACAAGGTCAACTTCACTAGTAGTAAGACAGGCCAACATCAAGAACCCCATGATATGGTCCACTGGGAAGGATACAACACTTATTGTGCTATTTTTGACCAAAAAGTGTCTCAGCCGAGTGTGATGGTGCATGCCTATCCTATAATCCCAATACTCTGGCAGGCTGAGTCAGGAGGATCACAAGTTTGAGACCAACCTAGGCAACTTAGTGACATAGTAAGACTGTCTCAAATTTTAAAAAATAATAAAAGACCTGAGGATATAGCTCAGTATGAAGGCCCTGGGTTGAATCCCCAGTATTTTAGCAAAAAATATCACACCATCATAAGATATCAGACAAATACAAATTGAGAGACACTGATGAAAGAACTGACCAATACCTTTTGAAAATGTCAAGGTTGTGGAAAACAATGACTGAAGATCTCTTATAGATGAAAGGAGACTAAGGAGAAATAATCTAATGGCATATGGGGTCCTGGATAGACTCCTGGACAGGAAAGGACACAGTGGAAACTGAAATTTGAGTAATATCTTCAGGTAATATTATTGTGCCTATGTTAATCTACTGGTTTTCGTGATTATGGTTATGTAAACTGCTAATAATAAGGGAAGTTAGGTGAGAGACAAATGGAAACTCTATGTGCTGCTTCTGCAACATTTGTTTAAGTCTAAAATTATCAAAGTAAAAAGTTCAAAAATAAATAAAATTCCTACTGCTCCCCCTCCCAAAAAAAGAGACAGGGCTCCAGACTGGAAAATTACTGAGGCAGAATCTAAGCCTGGAAACTATTCTTAGCTTTCAGTCTCAGAGTAAAGATAAAAGTTGGAATTGAGGGACAAGAGAAGGGGGAAAGAATGTAGTTATTCACTGTGAGCCTCCAGGTTCCTAGAAATACCAAAAACCAGACACTAGGAGTTGAAGGGCCACAATTAGAAAATCATTTAGAGGGTAGTGAGGGAGAAGACAACCATAAATGGAGTGATGAAAAAGAGACCTGGATCATGTAAGAGTATGAGAACAGACCTGAGGGAAGAGCAATTGCAACTCTAGAATTTAAATGCTAGCCATTATGTAAACTAGATTTTTCTGTTCAGATTCCAGGTATTCAAAACTGTCCGGAGGGGTATATACTGGGTATTTAGCCCGAGGGTACTGTACCACTGAGCTGCCTTCTCAGGCCTTTTTGTTTTTTATTTTGAGACAGGCTCTCACTGAATTCCCTAGGCTGGCCTTGAATTTGTAATCTGTCTACCTCAACCTCCTGAATAGCTGGGATTACAAAACTGACTTTCCTTAAAGTGAAATGGGTTTAATCCTGTCACAGATACTGGAAGTAGAAAATGGTCTATAGTTTTGCTGCCAGTTGGTCACTTTGATGAAGTTTATAATAAATGTTATTATGTCTTAGATACAGCATTAAATGAAAAGAGTTTATGTCCAAGGCTATACTGACCTCTGGCCTTTTGGCTGTAGCATACCAATTGTTTGTTTCTTCCCTCGCAGGAGTAAGGAGTGAGGTAAAATTTACTTACTGTCTTCTTCCGAAGAATTAGTGCGACTCTAGTCAATGTCAGATATAGTTTGTATAGAATTGTTTTAATAAAAAAATTTAGGGATTGGGGAGTTAGCTCAGTGGCAGAGTGCTTGCCTAGTGAGCGCAAGGCCCCAAGTTCAATCCCTGGCACCCAAAAAAAAAAAAAAAATGTTAAAAAATTTAGAGATTTAACATAAGGAAAACTTAAGATGTAAACAACTAATATAAAAAAGACAGTAGCTAAAAATAAAATTTAAATTTGAACACTGGCTAATTGAGGATATTACAGAATTATTGCTAAAATTGGTGTGAAAATGCTATTTTGGTTATGTTTAAAGAAAAAGTCCTTGTCTTTTAGAAATAAATATTGGAACTGAAGGTGTAGCTCAGTGGCAGAGCACTGCCCTAGCATACACAAGGGCCTGGGTTCCATCCCCAGCCACACAGATGAAAGAGGGGTGGGGGAAGGAAAGAAAGAAATGACTGGATACGTGAAGATGAAATTATATGATATTTGGGACTTGCCTCAACTTAGTCCGACAGGAAAGAAGATTAGAAATAGAAAAATGAGGTTGTGAGTTTTTGATATTTGTAGTTGGATGACACAAACATGAGCATTGCCTTATTCTATCTGCTTTTATGTATTTTTCTTAGTAAAATGTTAAAAGGAATTGAGAGTAAAAAAAATGAAATTTAGACAAATCATTTTGAAAAATACATATTCACCCAGGAGAACTGTTTTTCATGTTGATTTATTGGGGTAGGGGTAGACTAACTCTGAACCATTTCCAAGAAATTGTAATAATAGTGACTATGTATAGGTGGACATGATAACTTCCTCAAAGCTGTAGGGAGTGCTTTATAAATCTGTTACAAAGTACTGGTACAATAAGAGAATGATGGGAAAAAAATCTACATTCCCAGGCTTATTTCCTGTTTTATACATAGGAATGGTCTGGATAATATCAAAGATGATTTTTGGGAAGTGCCAAATGCTTTTGACAAGTTGTGTGTACATATATACTACAAATTACTTGGAAAAGTCTAGTAGATAACCATTTTTGAGCCACATTGCAGATCTCAGAAAGATGCTGAATGGTTTTTCTGCCTGAAGTCTCCTAAGGAATCCAGACTTTGTATTTGGGATGCCAAAGAAATATTTAAAATTAAAAGAGAAGCAACCCCAGAAACTATATCATCAGCATTGACCTTGTTAAATGAAAACTCATTCAGCCAACTACAGATGATTAATGAAATCAGTAAAAGAATTCTTTTTCTATATTGCAAAACTTTTCTCTTTAAAATGATATCCCACTACTTTAGTTAAAGGGTAACTTACAGCAGATTTACTGAGGTGTGCTTAGCCCTGACATGTGCAAATTCAGACAAACCAAAAAAAACCACAACCTAAAACTCCAAGTTCTAGTCAGACAGGCCAACCCCTAAGTGTTCTTTGAATTTAAGACCTGCGGCTAACAAAAATCTCACCCCAGGTGTGGTGGCTCATGCCCAATTACATATAGTAAGTTGAAGGCCAGCCTGAACTACATAGAGAAACCTTGTCTCAAAAAACAAACAACAACAACAACAAAAAAAACTCACCCCTTTCCTTCTTCCTTTTATTTAATTCTAATACACTCTATGTTGGGGCTCTCAGAAAATGTTTAGTGATAATTTTAAAATCTGAATTATCTTTAGAAGACTTAGTTTATACCACAGTTGTAATCAAAAGTGTTATAAGGATATGTATTTGTGGAGACTCAAATGATTTTTCTGATTATTTTATTCCTAATGCTTTGTTACAAGATCAGAGTCTTTCGTGTACTGCTCTGTGCTGAATAAATGTTAGTGATATTAATGTACATCTTGATTCTCAGTCTTTCTATTAAAACCCAGAGGGAATATTCAATTTTTAGCTATAAATTTTAATTTTATCTTATAATATCATATATATAATAGAAACGTACCAGATTTATGATCTGACATAAATTAGGCAGTTGAATAAGTAGCTTTCATATTTATTTGAAAAATGTGTAAGAAATGGAGAGACAAAAGACTGTTACGGAATGTTCATACAACAACCATAGCTATTGCTACTAATAAGTTTGTTTGCATTTTAATCTTTCTTTTGTAGGTGGTTGCCTATCACTATTGTCAAGCAGATAATGCCTATACTTGCCTGGTACCGGAATTTGTCCACAATGTTGCTGCCCTGCTCTGCCGCTCACCTCAGCTGACAGCCTATCGGGAACAACTTCTTCGAGAGCCTCATCTGCAAAGCATGCTGAGCCTTCGGTCCTGTGTGCAAGACCCCATGGCCTCCTTCCGGAGGGGAGTCCTAGAGCCCCTAGAGAACCTCCATAAAGGTACAAACGAACACCAACGCAGTCCTGGGTCACCTGGGTCGTGCTATAGAAATGATTATTTTTTATAACATTGCCAAAACTTAATGGTCCGTAGCAGATCTACAGGATGCAGTTAGGAGATAAAAGATTTTAGTTGGAAACAAATTCTCAGAGGAACTACTACTTCCCTTCTTTATAAATATTCTCACTTTTATTTTCAAATGTTACTTATTTTTCTCATACTAAAGGTAGTAGAGCTTCCAGTCCTTTGTATGAAGTCCAAATACAGTGGTACCTCGGTTCGCGAGTTTAATTTGTTCCACAATTCTGGGGAAAATGTCTGCGTTTGTGTTTGTCACTTGATGCAGAGTTTGCAAATGGAAGCAAAATTCTGCCAAACTCCTCGGTTCACAAACTGAATTATTCTCAAATGGCAGTGTTCGCAAACTGAGGTATTACTGTAAATAGTATGGCTCCCCCTCAGTGTTGTAGAGTTTCTATGGTTAGGAACAACCCCAGTCTTTATGTAATATTTTTATTACCCTCTCCATTCAGGTAAAGCATCCATGTTCATACAATCCTGTATTTATACTAGAAATCACTTAGTTGTATACTTTGAAAGGTATTTTAAAAGGTAGCTATTTCATGGTATATAAATTACATGTTATTACTTTTTTGAGTGAAACAAAATTTAATGGAATCCACCTCCCACTCACGCTCATACCTTTGCTCCCATTTTCCTCTGCAGCTCTCTCAACTGTAGTGTAAATACGGCCATCTCCTTAAAGGTGGCACATGTCTCCATAAGTCTCTATTCCCTGTCTTCTTAACAGTGTTATTGTCAGTGCAGGAAGCCAGAGAGAGGATTTGAGTAAGAATGAGATTCCTCAACAATCCTGTTTATTCCTCTCATACCTTTCTCAAAGGTTTCAAAAGTACTTTAAGGAAAGGTATTTATAATTTCTATAATGCTGGCAATCATCTTAAAGTTATTTCAAGTTCAATGCTGAGAACTTAGATATCAGATTTCTCTTTCTTCTCAACTCTGATAATCTCTGATCTCTGTCTTTACTTCTGTTACATCTTCTACCTATAGCTTGATCATACCTTAAACCTTTTAAAACCTTAGAATTTTCCCACAAATATTTTAAGCATATTTCCTGAAAAATCAATCAATCCCTAAATTCCGTTAATTCCATATTCATCAGATGATTTCTTATCTTCACTTGTTTCAAATTTGTTCCTACCATTATCATTCCTAAGGATGATTCAACTACACATAACATAGTATCTATATTACTACTCATGCCTGGTCTTTTATGATTGTCTGGTATAGTGCTTTTTTCACACCGTGACCCCTTTAAATTTTACAACAAATTGTATAGAAAACTGGGATAAAAATTCACGTCTATTCATGGCTAGATATGACTGGCTCTGAGGCTACAGCTGTGCCAGGCCCTAGATACCCTGAGGGATACAGAAGGGGACTTTTTTTTTTTAGACTGGGTCTCACTATTTTGCTGAGGCTGGCCTATAATTCCTGGGGTCAAGTAATTCTCCTACCTCAGCCCTCAAGCAGCTAAAACTACTAAGGCATGTAGCACCCAGAGCCCTCTAAAAGACTGATTTTTAAACATACTTCTAACCCATTCATGAAATACATGGTGGAGAAGCTCTGCCCTAGTCACTTCAGTCTTCTAAATTTTATGTATTGCTTCCAGATAAAAATTCCTAAAACAAAACAAAAAAAAGTCATAAAACATTGCTTAATTTTCCATTTCAAAACCAAAGATTCCCTGTTCTGTACTGAACTAACCTCTGGCTCCTTTAGTCTAGCATTCGAGGTGCTTGATGACCTGGATCCAGCCTACTTTCCAGATGTATTATGCACTTTTATCTTTATGAACACTTTGTTTACATGTAAACTAAAATATTCACCAGTGCTTAAACAGTCCCTTAAATTTTCCTGCCTCTATATACTTACTCATTGATTCCCTTTTTCAGTATACCTTATCCTCACATTTTTGCCTGTCAGAATTCTGCCTGTCTTTCAAAGACCAGTTTGAATGCTACCTCACTCATGAATCACCTGCTGATTCACCTTATCTGAATCTAATGTCCTTCCAAATTGGCATTAGATCCTTTTTTAATATCTCAGTTGAGGGGCAGGAGATTTAGCTCCATGGTAGAGTGCTTGCCTACCAAGTACAAGGCCCTGAATTCAAACCCCAGCACCCCCCCCAAAAAAAAATCTGTTGATAGTCAACATGTTATTATATGTATAATAATTTATATTTTTATGAAGCACATTTATTGAATATATACTGTATGCCAGGTATTAAAGTTTGTTTCCAATATAAAAAATTGGTTATTTCTATACTTATACCTTTGACTAAATTGTTCTTTAAGCTATTAAAGTTTAAAACTTTATTTTTTTCAATTACAGGTTCATATGGCAGGCTATAGAAGAGATTGGCCATGAAAAACTTCCATACAGGGAAGTCAGAATTGTATTGCAGAAGGACAGGCAATAAAGGAAGAGCCTCTAAGAGAGTACTAAGAAGGGAAAGGAGGTCATGTGTTATTATAGTCAAGGTGTGAGAAATTGTAGCAGAGGAGGACAGGGCACAAGTGACAGGAGTTAAGAGATGGAATAATCAGGATTCAGTAATCTGCCAGGCATTGTGGCTCACGCCTATAATCCCGGCACTCTGGGAGACTGAGGCAGGAAAATCAAAAGTATAAGCCAGCCTGGACAATTTGGCACCTTAGAAAGACCCTGTCTCAAAATTTAAAAAGGACTGGGGATTGAGGTCAGTGCCAAGGCCCTAGGGTCAATCCCCAGTACTGCAAAAAAAAAAATATCTGATAGCAAATTAATAGCCCTGCTTGATCAAGATGCAATGTTAGCTTAACATTTGAAAGTTAACCAGTATAATTTATCATATTAACAGAACAAAAGTGATTTTCCCTATAATCATCTTAATAAATGCAGAAAAGCATTTGACAAAATTCTACATCAATTAATGGTAATAATTATGCAAACTAGGGATAGAAGGAAACTTAATGTGATTAAGGGCACCTCCAAAGTCATACAGCTAATGAGTGAAATATTGAATACTTTCCTCCTAAAATCAAGAGCAGGGCAATATTCCCACAATCTCACCACTTAACATTCTACATTCCTCTGGTAGTCCCAACTAGTACAATAAGAAAATAGACAACAAATACTATAAAGATTAGAAAGGAAGAAGTAAAACTGTCTTTATTGTTTGGCTAGAAAACCTTAGACTCTACAAAAAAAGTCCTACTAGAACTAATAAATGCAAAACTTTAAACTACAAGGTCAGTATATAAATATCTGTGAACAATTGAAAAATGAAATATAAATAGTACTGTGTAGTTTTAAAACATGGCTGCAAATTCTTTGACATTCATCTCATTAAGGATATTCTCCCCAGTCAGCAGGCTTCTAACTGCTTCAACCAGCAGAATACTGCAAAGTGATGCTGTGTGACATCCGAGGCTGGATTATTAGTGACCATCTAGTGCCTATCTTTTTCACTGAAACATTTCTTTTGGAGGCATGTATTACCATGTAAAGGTCTGGCTACTGGAAATCGTCTTACTGTGATGAAGTATAAACCACATTGAGAATCCACTGGAGAATTCCAGTCTTCAGATCATTCTAATCCTGACACAAAAATGTATGCATGAAGAAACCTCCAAATGATTCCATCCTTGCCACTCAAGTAACTCCTAGCTGTTTAATGTAGCAAAGATAACCGAAACAAACACTATTTTCAGAAGCATCAAAACCATGAGTACCTAAGAATAAATTTAACAAAAGATGTATGAGATCATCACAATGAAAGCACAGTATCCTCTTCATCCCTCCCCCAAAAAAGGGAAGAAAACACAATGAAAACACTGCAGAATAAAATTAAAGACTTCAGTAAATGAAAAAGATGTATTTATGGATTGGGACAATTGGGTTTGTATGTGTGTGCACGCGTGCACGTGCGCACACTGGGGATCAAACTCAGGGTCTTGAGCTTGCTTGGCAAGCACTCTACCACTTGAGCTAAATCCAGGCCCCCTGTATGGGCTGGAGGGTATCAGTTTTTCCTCACACTGGTTTATAGATTCAACATGATCGCCATGAAAATCCCAGAAGGATTTTTATGTGAAATTTACAACAAATAGAAAAGACATAAGACCAATAATAGCTTTGAAAACTTGATAGTATCTCATTTCAAGACTTAGAGCATTACAGTTTACTTCAGTAATCATGGCATGCAATAATGTTTCACTAAATGTTTAATAACCAGTTTAGGGACAAAGAGCTTATTTGATGCATAAAATTTAAGCACTTGCCAGGGATGGCGACTCACACCTGTAATCCAAGCACTTGGGAGGCTGAGGCAGGAGGAATTGCCACGAGTTAGAGGCCAGCCTGGGCTACATAGTGAGTTCAGGGTCAGCCTGAACTGCATAGTGAAACCCTGTCTCAAAAAAAAAAAAAAAAATTGAAGCAATCCGCTCTCATGAGCTAGCTTGGGTCAGCTCCAACACTCTACTGACAGGATGGTGATCACACAAGGATGGAAAATAGAACTGTAGAACAGAGTGGAGAATACAGAAATAAACCTACACATAAATGCAACCATTGATCTTCTCAAAGGTTCTAGGGGTTGGGGTTTTAATTTGAGTGGTAGACCACTTGCCTAGCAAGCACAAGGCCCTGAGTTCGATCCCCAGCATCCAAAAAAAGAAAGGGTTCCAAGACAGTTTGGAAAGAATAATTCTTGTTATCAGATGGTACTGGGACTACTAGATAAATGTATAGCGGAAAAAACAAGTCTTAGCCAAATAGGATGGCAGTAATGTTTTGTGGTGTGGTAGCACATACCTGTTAGCCCAGCTACTCAGAAGGCTGAGGTAGGAAAATCGGTAGTTAAAAAAATTAATAATAATAAGATAAAATAGGCTGGGGAGGGGCTGGGGATTTAGCTCAGTGGTTAGAGTGCCTGCCTCACAAGCACAAAGCCCTGACTTCTATCCCCAGCACAAAAAAAAAAAAAAAAAATAGGCTGGGGATATGTCTCACTGGTAGAGGGTCTCTGGCCTCAATCCCCAGTACTGAAAGTAAAAAAATCTCAATCCTTACCCTGTACACAAAAATAAATTTAAGATAGATCAGGGGCCCAGTTTCTAGAGATAATAGAAAAACACGTAGTCTTCACAACTTGGAGTAAGTAAAGACTTCTTAGAACATATTTTAAAAGATAATAAATAGCCAGGTACCAGTAGTACACACCTGTGACACCAGCTACTTAAGAGACTGAGGCACTAGGATTACAAGTGCAAGACCAGCCTGGGAGATTTAGTGAGTCCCTGTCTCACAATTTCAAATAAACAAGGGTGGAGATAGCGATCACATGAAAATAGATGGTAGATTTCATCAAAATTAAAGATGTCTTCTCGGCAAAAGCTAACACAACAAAAAGAAAAAACAAGTCTCAAAAATGGAGAAAATATACATCTCTGTGTGTGTTTGTATGTGAGAGTGAAGAAAAAGTACTTGTATCCACAATACTTAAAGAACACATGAAAGTCAATAATGAAAAGATAAACAACCCACTTTTTATTTTTCATTTATTTTGTGGTGCTGGGCATCAAACCTGGGGTCTTGTGCATAACAAGCTTGCACTCTTTCACTGAACTATGTCCCTAGCCCCTTTTTATTTTATTTAGAGACAGGGTCTTGCTAAGTTGCCCAAGCTTACCTTGAACTTGGAATCCTCCTGCCTTGGCCTCCTGAGTAGCTATGACACCATGCCCATCCAACAATCCAATTTTGAAATGGATAGGGTAGTTAGACACTTCACAAAAGAATATATGTAATATCGTACAAGGACATGAAAATGTGCTTAATGTCATTAGTTATCAGGGAAATGTAATTTAAAATTATAATTCACTGCTTCACACCCATTGGAATAGTTAAAATTAGAAAGAATGAGCATGAGAAGTTGGTGAGAATGAAAAATTACTAGAACTCTCATTTATTGTTGGTGGGACTGTAAAATGGCACAACTACGTTGGAAATCCATTTGGCAGTTTCTTATAAAGTTAAATATACATCTGCTTTACAACCAAGCAATTCTGTTCCTAAGTGTATACTTAAGGGAAATTAAGACATCTGCAAAAAAAACACTTGTTCAAGAATGTTTCTACTACATAGTAAGTAGTAAAAACAAATAAGAAAAAAAATGGAATGTTTCTGGCAGCTTTATTCATAGTAATCAAAATTGGAAACAACCCTGATGTCCATCAATAGAATGCATGAACAAATTGCATTATTTGTTCAATGGAATACTTCTTTGGAACAGACTAATAATGCATCCAACGGTGTAAATGAGTCTCAGAAACATTATATTTGGAATGATCAGGGTTACATGAGAACATATATTTGAGAAACGTCTAAATTACACAGCTAGATACTTTCTATTCGCAGTATATAAATTTTATTGCAATAATTTTTTTAGAAACATAATTTTTTAATGTTTGCTAGAGTTTTCTTTCCAGGAAAATTCCATGTAAACATGTAAAACATGTTCAATGTAGAGTCAGAAGCTGGATTTCAAATTGCATTTTTTTCTTTTTAAAAAAATCAGGGTCAGTATTTCTCACAGTACTTTTCATAAGTATAGTGATTAAAACACACAGACCCTGTGTGTTTCATTTGTTTTCTGTTATGCAAACAGAAAACAAATGAAATGCTTTTGAAGTTTCTCAGGAGGATTTTGCTTCAGCCACAAATATGAAATGCGAGGAGATAGTAATTTGTTTTTATAACTAAAAGGTAATTTAGATGCAACACAAAACTTTTCTGATAAAAATGTTATCTGAATCTTTTCGCTGTTAATCATTTCTATCAATACACTAAGTATAATCTCATGCACTAGGACTCGGTTCTAGCTTTACTACTAGCTACCTTCTCTGGCAATCTCTGTAATTATTGTTTCTCTTAGACACCTAGATAAGATCTTGAAATGAGTCCACTAAAAAAGACAGTTCAGTTCAAGTGTTTCCTAAGCATGTATGTAAGAGGCAATGAGGAATCCTTAGTGAATGTGTGTGTGTGTGTGTGTGTATTTTTTTTTTCTTTTTTTTTTTTTTTGTGGTGCCGGGGATCGAACTCAGGCCCTTGTGCTTGCAAGGCAAGCACTCTAATCACTGAGCTAAATCCCCAGTGTGAATGTATATTTTTAAGAGAGTAAAGACAAAGGTTCGAGGGCTCCGGAAGCCCTTGGAGTGACATGCCAGAGCGGTAGCACTGAAGAACCAATCCATTTAAAGCTTTCAGTTAATCTATGACAAAAGTTTAAAAACAGAGAGTGCCTAGAATTTGTGTGGATGTCGATATAATATAGTTTTATGTATACTGTGTTTGTATACAAAGTTTAATGTCTTTAGTTGTTATGTTAAGATATTTTTACTCTTTGAAATAAAATTGATAATGGACGATAGTTGTATTTCAAGTGTTCTTACATAACAAAATATGAAGTAGCAATCCTTTGTTAGTCCCTAATATTTTAAAAATTTTCATTAGTGAAATCTTATAAAAGTTCCTGAATTAGCATACTATTTAAAAATCTACTGCCGGGCTGGGGATTTAGCTCAGTGGTTAAAGTGCTCGCCTTGCAAGCACAAGGACCCGAGTTCAATCCCCAGCACCAAAAAAAAAAAAAAAAAATCTACTGCCAAGCACAGTGGTGCACCTCTGTAATCCCAGCACTTGGGATGCTGAGGCAGGAGGATTGCTGTGAGTTCGAGGCCAGCTAGGGTTACATAGTGAATTCAAGGCCAGCCTGAAACACATAGCAAGACCCTGACTCAAAAAACCAAAAATAAGTAGACAAACAAATCCACACAAGCTTGAAAATGAACATGCAGAAGGATTTTCTCAAGGCTGGTTGCATTTGAAAGACAGTTTAAAGATAAGTCTTGTCTCTTAAATATATAATTGCGATCCCTCATTTATCAAAAGAAAAGGAATTATTTTAGGAATACTTTTTATTGTTTTGCAGTATTAGTACATTAGGAAATTCTTTTCATTTATTGTTCTGAATCCTAAAAAAATGTGATTCCTACATAAACATCCCTTCTTTTTTGGGAGAAGGACGGTGCTGGGATCGAACTCAGGGCCTTGGGCTTGCTGGGCAAGCACTTTACCACTTGAGCTAAATCCCCAGCCCCTAAACATGCCTTCTTACTACTTAACTAATGAAATACTTGTTGATATCTCATATACCTATATTCATAGGTGATTGGTAATTCCTTCAAAGGAGAAGAATAATGTTTAATAAAAAAGGGGGGGCAGGATTTAGAAGAATATCTTGATCTTGATTAGAAGGAAAAAAATATTCCTCTTTCTAAAAAAAAAAGAAATGAAACGTCTGTTTTATTTCTGGGATGAGCACTGTACACTACTGGGAATTTGTGCAAATAAAAGATTAATTTTATTAGCAAATGCATTATCTCATTAATTAAAATATCTAGATCATACTTTAGAACTCATCTTTTTTGTTTTGTTTTGTTTTTTTGAGACAGGGTCTCATATACAACTTGTAGTTTAGGCTTGGTCTTTTTTGAGGGGGAGGATGCTGGGGATCAAACTCGGGGCTTCGGGCTTGCTGGGCAAGCAGTCTACCACTGAGCTAAATCCCCAACCACATTAGGCTTGGTCTTAAACTCACTTTCTAGCCCAGGCGGGCCTCAAATTCTAGGCAGCCCTCCTGCCTCAGCCTCTCAAATGCTGGGATTGTAGGCATGTGCCACCACATTCCCCCATACTTTAGATCATATTCTTGATCTTTATGCTTAAGAATGTGTTTGTAATTTTTTTGTGTGTGTCTTTTAAAAAAAAATGCTCTGCAGGGGCTGGGGATTTAGTTTAAGTGGCAGAGTGCTTGCCTAGCAACCACAAGGCCATGAATTCCATTCCCAGCACCCCCCGAAAAAACAAAACAAAAACAAAAACTGCTCTACAGATACCTCATGACCAGCCTTTTTTGTCACTTGTAGATCATGTCTTTCTTTGGGAAGAACCTGTGTGAAGTTAAAGGAGATACAGCTGGGGATTTAGCTCTGTGGTTACAGTGCTTGTCTTGCAAGCACAAGG